>JAECUM010044715.1:0-18035 GCA_016617855.1 Megalonaias nervosa | reverse complement strand
CTGTGTTCCGGAAATATGACATGTGCTACTATTACTAGCGCAATGATACGCTACAAGGAAGTCTTCTTGTAGATTAGCGAGCGGACGGATAAAAGATCCACTCATGATTGGTTAGTGCAGTAGTCTTCATTTCTGATCCTTTGGTCAATTCTTGATTCACTTGCAGCGGATTTGGGGTGTTGGGCCAAGTTAGAAGAAAGTTAACGACTATAAAATATTCGGTAATGAAAAATTTAGTAACAGGGTAAGAGGTTATGTTATAGAAAAGTCACTCACACTCACAAGTATGCTCTCGCACGTACTCAAACATATTCAAAATAAATTAATGTATGCAACTTTAGTGGTCAACAGGCACATTTATTGACAATATAATATACTGAACTATACGCATTTTAGCATGGCAGAAGTCATATATACCTACATATCATAAAACATGCACATATTATTTCTGGATACAACGATAACTTCTCTATTGGAAGGATTTAGTATATTATTTCAGCTGGTCGTGGAAGAATTTCTTTAATTAGGTGTTACGCGAAGCAAGGAAATTTTAATTTTGTATCCTCAGGTGTAAAATAATTCAAAGGTTACGTGTTGACACAGTAAAAGAGCTTTGGAAATGGATGGTTTTCCACAACATAATCTTGATTTCGTTGTCAGATGTTGATCGGAGGTTTCGCTCAGGACTTGATGACTTTAATTAAGTTAGGGGTATAATCTGCAGAAAGATAGCTAAGAGACTTAATATTATATATCATTATTCCTATAAAATAAAGATTACTTTTTTGTATAGGTATTGTAGACTACCAAACAAAACAATAAACGGAGTAGTAATATGAAGCTTTATAATTATTTGGGCTTCCATTGTCTGGAGTTCGTCAAATCCTAATAGATTATTGTGTTTCCCCATATGGTACAGGCTGAATATTAAAGTTCAAGTGACTGGGGTGGTAGAAATTTTGGCCGTAAGCTTAAGAGAGTTATTCTTTTGACAATTGCACAATGTACATATGTGGTCAGAATGTTTATTCCAAATGAGATGATGATCAACGTAGAAAGTAAGAAGTTAGTAAATTTTAACACGAGATACGTCAAAAGTATTTTGAGACAGAAGTAAATCCTTGTTAGTGGATAGACGCTAACCTGTTCCGATTGTGATACATTTCGTTTTAACTGCATTAATATC
Organism: Megalonaias nervosa; assembly: GCA_016617855.1. NCBI lineage: Eukaryota > Metazoa > Mollusca > Bivalvia > Unionida > Unionidae > Megalonaias > Megalonaias nervosa. Next base: position 16,849 of record JAECUM010044715.1, on the reverse strand, counting down.
CATTATTCTATATTGACACCACAATGATATATTGGTTATCTCGATCTGAGATTTTCTTTCAATGGAGTCAAGAGATTTACCAGAAGACTGCATTGTAGAATCGTCAGCGATAAAATCTGTTTAGAGTGCACTGAACAAAGGCTAAGCCATTGATAAACATTATTAAAAGAAGAGGCCTTAAATAGATTCCAGACACACCACTTAAAATCTAACTTAAATCAAAGTCATTAATTACATATTTTAACAACCTGCCGTTTGCAAAAAAAGATACGACGTGAATCATGCATCTGAGATTGAAGAAACCTTCTTGCTGATAGTGTTTTAAGAAGCACCAAAATCGATTGCCCTTTTAAAAATCAATGCCGACAAGTAAGTTTGCCCTATTCGATCATTAGAAGCCACAGTCTATAAGTTTCATCAATGCAATTTGACATGAATATATTTTTTTTTGATTTATGGAGGAGTTAATACTTATTAAGGTATCGGAAAAGATGCTCAATAACATGTTTTTCAATAAGGTTTGAAAGTACATATACAACATATATGGGTCAATAGTTTGATGGGTCGTTCTTCTCATTTCCCTTATAAATTGCGAAATAATTTCACTAATTTTAACGACTCTGGCAATTTACAGGATGTGATACTATAGTTCATTGCTTCTTTCAATGAATAAAGCTCACATCTTCACACTGTTGAGGTTAATTCTGTCTAGATCTGATGATATGTGAGTATATTTTGTATTGTTAATATTAATCGTATCAGTTATTGCAACTGATGATAGTACTACTACAAGTAACATGAACAGTATAACCTTTCATCCACGACGGTTGTAAGTTTGACTACGATAGGTCTATGTTAGGCTCTATCAAATTACAACTGTCAAGTGTTTAGGAAGTATTAGTGAAAAAGAGGTTTAGTTGATTTGCAATATAGTGTTTCACGTGAACCTAGATGTACCAGTTTCGCTGAAAGTTTAGTTTTCGCAAATGATTGCAGATGGAGCCATCTTTAAAATACTTTACTTCACCCTTGAGCATGTTGATGATGTAATACGCTGAGGTCTCAAGAGATTGTTAATTTGTAGATGCATATCAGTAGAGGCACTCACCCTCCGCATTATAAGCCGTTAAACGTTCATGTCGCGCTGCTCATTAAGGAGCCATGATATCGCAAGGTCAGATATTACAAGATCCACAATATTTTGGCATGAAACATATATAATTGAAGCTGAAACTAACGATTGTATCTCTGTGCACAATAGTGGGCATTCTTAATCAAGTCAGCCATCATTGCCGCCATTATTATGATTGCCCTTGTGAGCAGTGCTTTACAGTTTTCTAGTTTTCATTGCAGGAGATTTAATCAGTCGCTAATCGACCAGAAAAGCTAGAAGCAACTAAAGCTAGAGATTACCATTACATCGACAGGTTTCTGACATGAGGTTTATCCCCCAGGGAGTCCAGCCATACGATGAATTATGTTCAACTTAAATTGCCTCCCAGCAAATGCTTCCTAGTTTCAGACGCCACGATTTTGTACAGCTGCAACTAGTTTTTGCAGCTTAGTATACGCCTTGGAGATAACAAAAGCTATAGGCGCACGTGAGCTCTGTGATCGCCGCAGCCAGCACTAAATAATTTCCTTTCCTGCTACGTGGCTAGCAGGTGTTCCATATCGGTCGTATGAACGACGGAATGCCTCAGTATGGATAAAACATTTTTGCTATCTTGAAAATTTGAAAAACAGGAATGTCCACTGAGGGCACTCACGCTTGATCATTAGCAAATTGTTCTCATTTCATTGTCACTCTGGGTTAAAGCTGCAGCCTGCGCTCATGAACATGCTTTCTCAGATCCTCTCATTGAACAAAGGCAGACTCACGTGCCATCACCATCTAAAGGTATGACACATACCAAATGATGCTTAAGAGAAATAGGTACAACAATAAGTGGATGTACTTGCAGTGGTAAGTTTCCTTTATAGGCTAATATGATGATTTACTGTTGGGTCAACAATTTACATGATCTTGATTTAAATCTTGCTACAATACGTGTGAGTGAAAATTTAATTTGTTTGCATTGGCATCTTAACGATGGTACTTTTAAAAGGCTTGGGTATTAAAATTAGCTGATTCGTGTTTGTCTGCTGATATAGCAAGGCGTATGAAAATACACAATTAACCTCTTTACAGTGAAGATGGTGACAACATAATGGTGAGGTATTTCAACAGTTATTAGTTGCGAGGGACGTAAACCCTAAGTATGGATCCCTACGATTAGTGATTATATGATTTATTTATGTGTAGTCGGCATTGTTTAAAATTGTTTTAATAATAAACTATTTGATACCGTTGCCACCCAGTGATACTTAAAACATGTATAACTTTCGTTATCAGTTAAGTAAATAAAAGCGTTTACATGTCTGGTATCATAAGTGTTACGTTTAAAAAACAAACACCTCCAAACGAACAATATTTATGTATTTAAAAGATTTTTGTCATGCACTTTGTGATCATCTGAGATCACTAATTCTCACATTTCAGTTTTAATTCATTTCTAAACAAGGCAAATCCTATGAAGTACTATCGCAGTCTGCATCAAAATAGTCTACCCAGCATGGGCTTCTGGGACATACAATCAAGTAGTATTCATTCGGAAGAATTTGACCATGTGTCCCGAGAATTCCCTGTCATAAAAAGTTAGACCACCCCCTGCCTAGATTCAAATTAATGTAGATCCTCCACACAGGGCAGACAAGTATGATAAGATACTAATTATTTTAAACCCTGCGACATTTATTGCTATATTAACATGTTTAATTTGACCATAGTACAGTAGTCCCTGTCAGCTTTTGTTAAAATTTATTATAGATCAGTGTTAATCATGTTTGTTCGAAATAGAACAGATGGCAAGATCTGATGCATACAATGTACATTGTGATTGAATCCTCACAACGCTTTGTTTCATTTAGTTGGAACTGACTATCAGCTGCTGTTAATTCATTTGCTGTTATCGAATTCGGTTGTGATGGATTATTATTCGAAACTTATCATATCAGAACGATCCTTATCATGCACTTAATCCTGTAATAGCGACTAATATGTATACTTTGAAATATTTCCAGACGTTTTAGGAATTTCGTTGCGTCCTTGAGAATTGCAGTGAGGGTTCAATTCACACACGCAATTGTAGTCCTGATGAATGTAGATAATAGTCAGCACAACTGGTCATAATAAAGGGAATTAATTCTATTTAAGATAGCTTAACTGTATTAACCAGAGGAAGACTCTTATATTGCCGGCAAACAGAGACCAGCGGACAACCTTTTGCAAACTGTCGTGGATGGAATGGAGATGCACACATTTTGTTTTTACCGTCTGGTACAAGACAACACTTTAATGCTGGGCTGATTTGAGATCAGTACTTTTTGGGGTAGAGTGGGGTAACGGGGAGACCTTCACCCAACCTAGGGATAGGATTGGCCAAACGCAGCTTTGGGGATGTGATTGTATCACGCAACTCCTGTTAACATCTACTATTTCTGATTCGAATTACACTTTTTATTTTTCAGCATGGTCACAAATCTTAAAGCAAACAGTAGTGCAACACACTTGCTGACCGGTATTCTGATTGATGGTACCCATCTTACAGAGTTGGTCCAAAAGCTCAAACGGTTTCAATTCCTATCAATGGAAATAGTGACCCAATTGAAGGCATAATTAGAAGGAATGTATTTTCATATACATTAAGATAGAACAGATCGTGCGGCTTCCATTAGTGCACATACCTGATGATGTCATTCGTACGGTTGATTTGCAGCTGAAATATATGTTGCGAAACATATATGGCTTGAAATAAGAAAGCAAACTAGTGAGATGTTTACACAGCTGTAGCTCCGTAAAAGCGAATTATATAATTTGTGAGCATGAGTCATATTTTTTGATTCCCGAGATTGTATCTTTTTCTTCTTTGTTGTTATTTGCCAATAACAAACACAGACATAAATCAGAAATTTTTAGAAGAGAAAATAAAAATAAAATAGAAAAGTAGGACCACTCACCCCTCTAAATCTAACTGTTGTTCAGTTACATTAGAATTTTTGGAACCTATGATGACGATATTAGCTGAGATTAAAGGTGTACAAATATGTTGTATTTGTATTGTATCAATGCAAAGCAAACCAAGGGGCATCAATAATGATATCCGTCCTTGCAACTCTTGACATAGGCACTGTTCATGCAGTGTCATGTGCGCACACTAGGATCTCCGTCTGTTCCATTTAACCAAATTTGCCTTGAATATTTATATATAGGAGAGCTCAACATCTTATGTCGATCTTTCTCAGTGTTATTACCATTGATCATCACAGCATACATAATGATATATATGTGAACACTTTAGCTTCCAAGATTGCATTTTCATTTTAACCAAATTTGTTGTGATTCTAAGTTCTTAGAGTTATGACCCTTGTTCATCTTTCCATAGACATCGCTAGTGCTTCGTCATGTGAATACTCCATAGGCCACATTTAAAATTCAATTTCAACTACATCTGCTTTATCTGGAACAGTCATCGGAATAGTTAAATTCTGCAAACAGGTCCTTAAATTGTGGCCGATTTTATCTTCTTGGCATTGTATTTACTCATCTACAAGTGTACACACACCCTGCCATTCAGCGGTTTCATTAGATTTCAGTAAAACATTTTTATGTATTCATTCATTTTTCATCCATATATTCCGTAACCTTGCTGATTTTAGGGGTGCAACTGATAACATTGCGACATTAACTATACATCTTACCGTGTTCTCCACTGCTCTTTGGGGCTTTGCAAAATCCATGCCTGTCCACTCTTTGATATTATCTTCCCATCCCTTCATCTGTCTGCCTCTTTTTCTGTTTCCTCTTACGGTATCCTTTAAGATCGCCTTTGACAGGCCAGGTGAGCGTGGGACGTGACCATACCATCATAGTTTGCGTTTTGTAAGGTGGTAAGCAGATCTTCATGAGGTCCAATTGCACCTTGCATTCTAAGATGCATGACTGCATTAGAGACGTGGTCTTAATATGAGATTTTCAGGATCCTTCGATAATCTCTCATCTCTAAGACATGGAGTCTTCTCTCTTTTTCTCTTGATACTGCCCATATCTCACATCCATACAGGAATATGGACATAACGAGGGAGCGCATATGCCTGATCTTGGACCCAAGCGTGATGTTGCAGTCCTTCCAAATATGCTTCAGCCTAGCCAGAGCAGTTGTTATCTCCTCAATCTTGGAAATTCTCCCATGTTTTGAACCTTCATCAGTCGAGATAGCACCTGATTACTTTGAAGATTGTCACTTGTCCAACTTCTGTTCATTCACTCTTATTTCCTTTTGGATGTCACTCGCTGATCTCCGTTCCATACCTTAGTGATGCTTGGTTGTCACGGTCTACTAAAGTTTCCAGTTCTTGTTAATCTCCTGCTAAGCCATCGATATCATCAGCGAAGCTTAGATTGGTGATTGTTCTCCTTCCAATACTGACAATGCCCTCTTGGTCTTCCAAGGCATTGGATATGACCCTTTACAGGTAGATACTGAAGAGTGTGAGCTAAAGAAGACAACCCTGTGTGACTTCGACTTTGGTTCCTAAAAAGTCTAGTATGTTGCCATTGACGAGAACTGCGCTGGTCAGCTTGTCATACAGGTTTTCTATAGTACTGACTAGTTTTGCATTTATATTGTATATCCTCATTGTGGCTCACAAGACTGCATGCCATACCTGTCGGAAGCCTTCTTGACGTCTAGGAAGACATAATAGCGGTCCTGTTGATGCTGAGTATATTTTCACAAATGATTCGAACATAGCGGATATGTTATGTAGTGTTATGTCATGCTTTGAAACCTGTATGTTCTTCACCAATGTTGTTCTTTACTTGGGGTATCAGTCTGTTGAGGATGGTCTTAAGTGTTATTTTGTTTAAATGACTGATGAGACTGATTTCTCCATAGTTCTTGCACAGCTGTAGATTCACCTTTTAGGAAGAGTGATCATCAGAGACTGTCTGTGAGATGGGGCATTCTCATGCTTGCTATATGTTTGTTGCAGACTGTTGTGAGGACATGTATTATGGAGGATCCTCCTGTTTGAACACGTTCTGCTGGTATATGATCTGCCCCAGCTGCTTTCCCTTTCGTTTGTGCTATTACTGCAGCCGCTACTTCGTCCCTGATGATCGGGTTGTCAGAACCGTTTTAGTCAGTGGGACGTTTAGCACAATCAGGTCTCCATAAGTCTCCTGGTTTTAATTCTCTGAACAGCATTTCGTCCATCTCTTAAGAATATCTTGATCATCTGGGAGACTCTTAACAGCCTTGTCCTGGATCGTGGTAGATCTCACCTGTTTCTCTGTTGTCAGGTCTTTCACCAGCTGGTATTCCTTTTTACTGTTATCCTGTTTCAGGCTTTTCTCGACTTCCTTAATAGTGCTCCTCTAACCAGCTTTCCTTTGCTTCTTTATATTCTTTTTAATCAGGGTTTTAATCTCCCTAGTTTTCTACTCATTCTAGGTCTCTCCGCTTCCTCCTTACTTTTCTCTTCAAAACAGAGATGTCAGTTATCAGCTGTGACCCAGGGATTCCTACTCCAAAATGCTTGCGAAGGATCTCACTCGCTGTGCCTATTACTGAAATGTTAAATGTGGTGACAGTTATTGTAGGTTTATTTATTTACCACCCAGAATTGTGAGTGGTGTTTTAGGAAATTATCCCAAAAAAGAACACTGGTGAATGCAACGACTAACAGATTTGGCTTGTGTTTATGTCATTGGCCTTGATAAACATAAATAATGCATACCACACATTTATACATGGCATTATATACATATTGTGTTTGATGTTAAATCCTATTCACAGTGAAGCTTTATTTCAGCAAAAATGACGGATGATTTTGTTGATGGGCCGGTTTTGAACTTTTTTGCAGAATTATTGATGGCGAAAGACTTGGAATAGGATTCGTGCTGATTTGTGAGCGGTATGGCATCGATATATGTTATGTTTCATTTCAGCCAGATTAGATGCTACACCTAACCTTATCACGGCTTCAAATAAATTTTGACGATGAGTAGATTCATGTGATTTTACTTACATTTCCAAAGAAGCATCAGCTTAACAAAATGTTGAAAGCAATTAACTATTTGACTTGAACTGAATGTGCAATGTAGCTCTATACTGACGCAGACAATTTCTACGTTGATACAAGTTTGACCATATCCATACTTTGGCATTTGAGCAGCTAAGGTATCTTCTGGCAACTGGTATAACTGAATGTAGCTTTTGATGTCAACTACATCTGCTAATAAAGCGATCCTTTACAACGTTACACTTGAGCGTGATGACGTTCAGGTTACGGCTATATTTTTACAATGTTAAGGCCTTTGATCAGTTAGAATATTTGTAGTGAATATATGAACATTTTAGCATCCAACTCGATTGCTTGATATAAAAGGAATTGCTTGAATATATTTTCGTCACCATGCTTTCAGAAAACCTGATGATCAGAACTTTTGTATCATATATCATAGTTCTGGCACTCAGGTAACTTATAGTGTTTTAATATTTTGTGATACCTAGCAGTTACGAGTTATACGAGTTAGACTGTTTCAGTAGTTCATTATAATAGTATTCATACTTTCATTCTATGTATATAAATTGTTATTTTATATAATCGATATTATTATTTATATGTATACCGAAAACTTAGATGATACAAATTTCACTCTATACCCTATATATATATATATATATATATATATATATATATATATATATATATACATATATATATATATATATATATATATGGCAAGTAAGTATATATATATAGTAATTAAGGTAAGTATATAAACAGTCGTGTGGAAACGTATCGATCTCCTTAAAGTTCTATTTATACGCCTGACGTGTGTTTGTTTCTTTTGGCTGTTTAAATTCCATGAGTTAATCCACGAGCCCGGTAATAATGAGTGGGAATAATATATATACAGACTTTCATAAATTCGCGCAAAATGATCACAATGTACTATCTTCTGTTTTAATAATAGTCAGTGCAGTGCAACAGCTTGATGAAAACAGAGACGTACTTACACCTCTGCAGCTGAGCGACATTCCATCTGATCTCGGTATCCTGACATGTTATTCCATCTGATCGGTATCATGCCATATTATTCCATCTGATCTCAGTATCATGCTAAATCCCCCGCCCCCATCTGCCATATTACGTGTCTTGTTTTATCGGTCTCTGTCTCTGTCTATCTACCTCGATCCATTACGTTGAAACTACCAGATTAATCGAACATCTGAGAATCAAAGTAATGGGCAATAATAATAATCAGATGATCAAGTCCCCCATACCCATATCCCCCCCTTCTCTCTCTCTCTCTCTCTCTCTCTCTCTCTCTCTCCGGACCATGCAATAGACGCAGACCAACATTTTGTAGCAAACACAATGAGCAGGGATAAGATACATTGACTCCGATATGAAACATTCACTCCATATCCCGTAGACACTCTTATTTCCGATAGAAAAGAAAGTATTTGCATTTGAACGTGGTATTATATAAAATATATTAGTATAATGTATATTTTATATTTTGATATGGCACTCGTCATACATTTTTTTGCTGAGATGAAACTCTATGCCATGTTTGTTTTATCGAAAACTGTGTACTTTTCGTGACATACCAAATATATATATATATATATATATATATATATATATATATATATATATATATATATATATATATATATGTTTGTGTGTGCGTGTGTGTGTGTGTGTGTGTGTTATATGGACATTCACAATTCAAAATTTAAATTAGCGATATATTTTGTTAACATTTCGGATTTTCGGCCGAAGTTTGCCTCATACTGGTGCTTATGTACCGAATTTATTGGCATTATTTTGAATTGTATCTTTCTTTTGTAAAAGAAATAATGGATTCATTATGTTATGGGAACAAAATTTTTATTTTTCACACGTGATATGAAATGAAATCATTGTCACCTACTATGACGCGGGTAGTGCTATAATCACCAAAGAGTCTGTTGTTAGCTCTGTCGTAAACTACTCCGTCATGTTTATCCACACTTATTACGTTTTCCGGTTATGCCACAAACAATGCTGCCTTGACTTGTATTTTCGTGTCTGTGATTGAATCAGCTTTTTCATAAACATGAATGGTCACATTTTCACTTCCAGGTTTCTTTTAACATTCCACGTGATTGTAACTATCGTCATCAAGATGCAAGCTGTCATGCATATTTGGAGTTATGATGTTTGATTTCTTTTCCACAATAATTATCATCAAACTTGAAATTCTTAGGTAAATTGACTGAATTATTAGGCTTTAATATTCCTTCTAAGAGATCATCATTAAATCCTTCAAGATGACTTGTGGCAGAAACATATCCTTCATTAGTAGACCCATGTTTTATTACGACCATCCATGAATCTTCTACATAATGCCTTATTCGGTCTTGACGTTTTGGGGTTTGTCGTCTCTTTTGCTGCACCTCTCTTTAAGCTTGTAAAGAAAGCAAAAGGAGAAAATTCATGTTGTTAGAACTAGTGCAGAACTGAATCTTTTAAGAAATGAAATAGCTTTAAATTAAGTTAATTTCATCAGCTATTTTTGTCTTCATATATATTCTCAGTTTCTATTGTTATGATGAGAATAAATTTAGTCGAAAACGTTTTTGACCAGGATTTGCATACATTGTCTTTATGAAAATATTATTGTTATTATTATATAATACTATGAGGGTTATACATTGACACAAATTGTTAAAACTGGCTGGGCTATAAACTCACCCCTGTGCCAGTCTCGTCCTTAAAACTATTAAAAGACGAAAAACGATAAATATAAAAACAGTGCCTCCAAGGACACAGCCGATAATTACGCCAGTATCTGAAAATGAAAAAAAATATTGCACATATTTCATACCGTATGTTTGATTCATTGTTGCTGAAACAAAACATAAAAATCTATAAATAAAGTATAAGGTAACTCGTCTCTTAAAGCTACCAAGAACCTATGTCGTAGAAAAAATATTTACAAGAGTCCATAGAATCCACGTGAATGCTACCGATAATAATAAAGCGCTTTAAAATACAATTGAGATTAATACAAACATATATTATTGTGAAAAAGAGTCGAAACCATTTTATTGAATGGCGATTATGAAGACATTTAATGTATATTGCAACAGACATAATAATATTTGGAAATTAATTTTTAAGCATTAACAGTCGTGTAGTAGACAGTACGTTATACGGTAGCATGTATACTGAATTAGTAGTTTAAATTAGTTACGAATGTCAATTCTCATTTGGAAGATAACCCTGGATTAATTTGTGAATTTGTATATTGACCAAATCAGTATTAAATAGATATATATATACTTTTGCAGCAAATAACTAATCATAATTATTACAATTATCGGAGACACGGTGTGCTTATGCTTGTTTGGCGTGCAAGAATTGAATCCATATTGTATGCGGATTCCAAATAGCAACTGTAAATGAAAGCATTCTCTGTAGTGAAGATATTTGATTTAAGTGTACGTGGGTTACTGTATTATTTAAAAATATGGCCAAGACGTATATACGTGGATATGATTATTATTTCCATAATTTTGAATTAAAAATATGCTGTGTTTTGACAATAAAAACATAATTAAGTACTAGATGCATTTAATAAAAAGGTCAACATTTTTGAATGACTCTCTGATCTTTAGAATATGTAAACCATAAGTAATGTGTTCTTATGCGGTTATTATGCTTTATTTTGTTTCGGTCTGCTTTGTGTAGACTGCTTTGCTTATTGTAGATGCATGTATTAGTTTGCGTACTAGGTCACTTTTGAAGCTGCACTAATACCTATCATCAATTTTGTTTTTTTAATATGTCTTGTGTACCCTGATTACTGCACTTATTATAACCTGCATTAGCAATTTCATGGTATTCATGATCAACACGATTGCTAAGCCAATCCAATGGAATACATTTCCATATATGCAATACAATGGCGTTGATTAGTGACCACATGAAGAAACAAAGTCATTCTGATTTGCTTGAAGTGTAAGTTACAGCTACCCATGGATCTCCATTTACGGTTATGCAACGTCTAGCATTGCACAAAATAAGTCAGTTACTTTCATCCATATTTTCACAGTAACAAAAAGGGGTGATTAAGACGTTTGATACACTTATGTGGATTAATTCAATAAAAAATTAGAAGGAAATGAGATATTAATGTTCGTGATTTGTGAGGTTTCATATTGATGGATGATTTTATGACCATATTTAGACGAATGAAAATTACATTGGTAAAATGCAGAAGGCAAAATATTAGCTTAAGGGGCATCATGATAACATGTTGTAACGTGTCAAGGGCAAGGTCAAATAAAATGGAATAGATGGATAGCTCACGCCTTTTTCATTTACTAGATCTCTCCAGTGTATTGTAGTGTCAAGAAATGGTGTGTTCACCACAAAAGGTCTTATTTAGAGAATACAAGCACAAAACAAAACAAATAGAAATAGTCAACACATTTTATTATATGACTTCCAGACTTGTGTGTGTTTTCTTAGAAACTTTAGTGCTCAAAATTGTGAAATATAATATTTGCAACTATGCAGAATAGATGTTTGATAAAGCATGTTGAAATAACAACAATAGTTTCAGTGGTAAATTGCATGTGAAAATCAGCATAAATGTTCCATTTCTCCTAATTCATATAATCTATAACTCAGATGATCCCAATTCCCAAACTAATCTTGCAGAGAAATATAAGTTAATAGTTCTCAAAATTTGTTCATATGTCGTAATCAAGGTTCGGAACCAGACCCGGGTTTGTGTTTTATAGTCCAATGGTAATATGATTGAGGCACAGTCTGGAACCGGATGTTAATAGTGTGTGTGTTGCGTTTGCTGGCTGAGACACAGTCTGTCGTTTTGAGCTACACAGTCTGGAACCGGATGTCAAAAGTGTGTCGTGTGGGTTGAATGCGACAAAGTGTGTCGTTTTGTAGCGACAAAGTGTGCCGTTGTGTCGGGTATATTAGTTCGACATCTAAATGATGCAACCACTTCAAAATGGATGGAAATTAGTGAGTCCAAAGTGATACATGTAATTGAGTAGGAAATTCGATAATGCCAATCGGAATACTAACTTTCCAATGGATAGCAGACGGCAGTGTTGATGACGACACAGTAATAGTGTCGTCAGCTAAATCCTTCTATTGGAACTTTTATATGATATAACTAGGAAATAAACGTTGGAACAACTTCAGAGAAACATTATGGTCATTATGAGTAGTAAATCTAATGTATTGGTAGTGACTAGTCTACCTTGTAGTTGTATTGATGCCTTAAATTATTACAAGAGAATTTTGTTCTGTTTGTTTAGTATTAAGACCTTTACTGGAGTCCAGCAGAACCACAACTTCCAAAACGGCGGATCTCGCCCTTATTTATAAGTTTTGGGAACACACTCGGGAAATTCATGGCAAAGTTTTCACGAATATGACTAAATATGGAAGAATTCGGAAAGATTAACTTGAGCGCCTCCTAGTGGAAAGCCGAGCGCCCAATACACACAGTAGTAAAAATGGTGCCCGATTTCAAACGATAAAAATAGCAATTATTTCACAATACATGATACAAATATTCAACATTGATGTTGAACAGTTTCATCACACTGGTGACGAAAAATCATGAATTTACATGAATATTTCCCTAATCCTGGAGAAAAATGGATACAATTGCCTATTTCTTTCTCAGAATAGAAGGTAAGTAAAGACAGTTTACAATCTTATCATATACACACTGGGCTTCAAAAATCTTCCCCCAGATGATAAATATTTAAACAAATCATATTTATATGATTTACATATTGTATCAAGTTACTTTTCTTTTGTACAATGGTCATATATCAAAAACTGTTACTACAGTCACTATTATTTGCATTGGAAACAGAGGTACAACTTTCCAACATGAAGGGAATGTAAACAATAAAAGGAGATTATATATTATCTCAAACATTAATGATATATGCAAATGCACTTTATAAGAATATAAGGTGACAGGTAGTCAGGATTGTTTTAATATTACTAATTATCGCTTGCTTGATGTATTTGCAAATAGAATATTGCATATTTAATAGTTTCTGAAAAAGTGATTTATTTACATGAATTTATTTGAAATATACACGTTCAATCAATACATTTACGGACATTTTAGATGGTCACATAATAAGCATGTTATGTCTTTTAATAAAACTGGCTTTAGAAAATAGTTAGATGCTAATTGATTATGGTTTAAGTTAAGTCAGTTTCAGAAAATTCTTTCTCACTGAATTCATGCAGATGATATCTTACGCCAAAGTTTACTAAGTGGAATAACTGAGTATCAGACAGTGGTTGGTACTAGACTAATATAAAAAACCCTAGTCGTTCTGCCATGTATTCCAAATTGTGTGACAATCCAAAATGAGCAGCAAAACACCAAACTGACTTTAGTAATAACTAATAATTGTACTACGTCAATACATACATACTCATATCATTTTGACGGACGACTTTGATGGCCAAACAATTCTGTCTTTTGGATGGGCAGAAGGTTAATGCTGTTACAAAGAACATATTCTTGTACACACAACCTAAGCACTTACATGATTTCAAAGTCAGCTTCTACATAAATGAAAAATTGAAATGTGTGCATGGCGATGGGAATGGTGGTGGGTGTGATGAATGCTTCAACTGTACAAGACAAATTTAACTTTCCGTCGTGGTGGGAAATTGAGCCTATATCCCGTTCCATCTTCGTATCTGTTCATAAAAAAAGAAGACACGTTTTCGACACTAAATCCTTAGACAAACCTGTTGTGTGGCGTCCCTTTCTGGAAGCCCTTGTTATTTCCCTGTTTGTGGATGTAATTTGTGTTATCCAGTGTGATGCAGTGGAGGATGAAGATAATTCGCCATTTAAAGGTGTGCTAGTGCTATAGTCGTGTAGCAGTGGATTTGTACCTGAAATATTTTCCTCTGCTGAACATTGGCTTAATTTTATAACTGAAATGCATAGGTGCATAACTGATATATCGATTCTTTGCAATGAGAACGAGTGGCTGATAATAATTGTTTTGATGAACCACAGGTCGATATAATCAAGAACCAATGTAATTCATCACAAGTACACATCAGTTAAACCATATATATATATATATATATATATATATATATATATATATATATATATATATATACACACCAACATAAGTATACACACAAACATATGTGACACATTTCTCTAAACGTGTGGCTTCGAAATAAAGGATCCTTGCTTTATACATATAACAATAATTTACTGGCACAAAATATTCAACATGTCCCTCTACTAATAGGTTTCATTTCTGATATGTGATATCCTGATACGGAGAAGCGTTTGAAACACACATTAAAGTTTCGAAAATGTAGGTGCTTTTCTGCCATCAGACTCGGTGCTCCATTACCTTTTCCACTAATTTTGATTTCTAAATAATGGCAACTATATTGAAGTTTAACCTGTTTAGCAGTCAGAAGCATTGTCAAGAAAACCACTAAGTGCTCATTTAATCAGTTTGAACTGTCATACTAAGATTATCATTAAAGAGAAACCTTGTCCGAACCCAACCTAATTAGAAGTAACTTTACGGAGCACTCGTACAGAACATTGCTTGTGCTAGAAATGAAGTGATGTTGAAAACAGTTCCAGTACATATGTTTATACATTGCAAATATAACCTTGCCTGTTATGCATAGTGGATGTATCATTCTCGAGCAATCCCCAAACGATAAAACATGACTATAAAGGCAGTGCCTTGGTTGTATGTTGGTTCTAAAATAACAATGACGGTTGTATATTTTTGACGATTAAGATCAGTTACATCAACAAAAAAGAATCAATTGAATATCATACAAATGATCTGGTATTTGATGCGCATGTGCAAATTGTATCATTGTATGGTACACTCAGACTAGATCTATGTATCCGTTTCCACTTACGTCATTGTGTTAATATTCTGAGACTCACTGAGGAAACGTCCAAAAAATCATGTTTTTCAGCGCCATATACATGTACGACTAAACTATTTGAAAAGCCACTTTGAACTCTCCATATGTCATATACAATTGATGCTGTTTACATAAAGACCTATCCATATACCATATGTCTGATAATGTATACAAAAATACTATCCATATGGTAAATAAAACTCATACTGTCTACATTAAAAAAAAGATATCGATATGCCAATTAAACTTATATTTTCTACATTAGAACCTATCAATATGTCATATAAAACGCACAGTCTACCGATTCATGGTACTGCACACATTCATTAGTTGGTCTCTTATTTTTTAATTTTCACACGTTTGCAAGAGACTAACTGAAACACACGGTGGACGGTTGAGGAAACCAATTAAGTTTGTCTTAAGTTTTCAGCAACAGACTATATTGCCCGAGTCAGCTATATGTCTGCATTTTCATAAAATATTGACACAATAATGATAATTTACATACTAATCATTATCAAACAAAGGATGTAGGTAAACTTGCGCCAGCTTCCAACCTCACCTCCCGAAACACAACATACAAGACAACAAAAGCAAAGGGCGTAGGTAAATATGTGCAAAACCTCGTACTCCCACCACCACAAGACACATCAGTAAGAAAGGCAACAAAACAAACGATGCAGGTAAATATGTGCACACACATCCCGAACAAAAAGCAAATACATAAACCAATCGAAAAGAAAAAAGCCTGCTTTGTTAATTAGAATGTACGATAGTATGATGTGAGTTTAACACATTGAAGAACATTAGACATCTTACGAAATTTAAATACGAGCTTTCTTGCAGAGAATAACATTAGTAATTTAATGTACCCTGCGTGTATTTTGTCATTGACTTTGTACTTGGTCTTTTTTAGTGACTTTACCTGCTCGTAACTACACAAAGTTAAAACATGTACTTACCACGGTACGATTCGCATAGTTTGCTCTCAGTGTCATACAATCTTAACAGATTTCAAAGAAAATACATCTGTCTAAGGCATCTGGTTCAATCATTCTGAAATCAGCGAAATAAATTGTTACGACTCTATTATCGTAAGCAAAGTAACAAGAAAGGCGAAACTAACAAACTTAATAAAGTTTAACGAATAATTTATTTCTCTAATGCATAATCCAGTGTTTTGAAGAAACTTATACTATTGTAAATCAAATCCCAAATAATCCTAAAGGTTCTATCATATATCCAATAGTGTATAGTGTTCTCACTTAAATGTGCTGATGAGACAATAGTCTTGACGTATCAGAATGATATAATCCATTATATCCTTGAAAGAATTCACTATAATCGACATATAGCGATTTAATCTAAAATGTCAGTGTAATTCCAATGAATGATACTTTTTATATAATAATTCCTATCTGAACACAACTAAAAGTGATTCCACATGTATGATGCTAAAAAAAGGAATAAACAAACAGTATATGAAAAACTCAGAGGCCATGAAATAAACTGGAAGTGGATCATTGTCCAATCATATTTTTATAATTACGTTATCTTTCTAGAACCTTCTAATGTCAAACAGCCGTGCAAACATCTTTAAAGATATCATCTTAAAGTTAATTCCACAAACGTTTGCAATATAATAAGTTCTTTACAAATAACCATTTTTGTCTACAATCATCGATAACAGTTAAACAAATATATATATATATATATATATATATATATATATATATATATATATATATATATA
>JAECUM010044713.1:0-26594 GCA_016617855.1 Megalonaias nervosa | reverse complement strand
GGGGGGGGGGGGCATTTGTTATGAAAATAAATAGTACAAAAAGGAGGGAGAGGAGGAAATGACCATAGTTCACTATATACCTAACACTTCAATATCCATCTATCTTTCTTCCAGTTACACTCTGTTAGAGTCCTATTTAAATCAAAATCTTTAAAAGATGCTGCATCCAGTGTTTTATACACATTAATCTGTTGATTTTTCTGAGCTCAATCTGTTCCTCACCATTGTTTGAACAGTGCTGAGACGGCCCTGTTAGTGGGGCATACAAATAACTAGCTTAGCCAGCTGGAACAAGTTTGGAAGCTGTTCCTTATGTTATTATGTACATTTTTTTCACTGCTTATATGTAATGTCTTTTGGATACTTTGGCTCCAAAATAAGAATTTTCACTAACATAAGCTCTGCTTAAGTTTCACTTTCTTGAATCTGTGCTTTACTGACTCCTATGCCCAACTTCCCATCTGTTCAATAATGCTATATTAGAATTTCGAGTCCATTAATGCCATAGTCTGCTTGTTCAGATTGTGGTATTTTGATCAAACAAATATATGTACTTTCTAATTTTACTTTTAGATTATTTATTAATTTCATCTGAACCCTTAAAAGGCTATACGTAGCTATGCTCAATATATTTTGAATAATCCATTTTTAAGAACTATTAACTCTTTTTGGGGGCCCCGAGTGGCCTAGTGGTCTAAAGCGCTCTCCGTTACGAATCACTGCCATCTCACCTCTGTCTGCGTGGGTTCAAGTCTCGGATTCAGCCAATGTGGATATGTGAGAAAGCTTGCCAGTAGCTTCTTGTGGGTCGGTGGTTCTTTCCGGGGTTTTTCCGGGGTTTTTCCTCCACCATTAATACTGGCCGCCATGTATAGCCTATCTTGTGCTGAAAAATGGCGTTAAACCCTACAACAACAACAACTCTTTTGGATTTACCCTCATTATTAAATATTTATG
The DNA here is from genome assembly GCA_016617855.1 of Megalonaias nervosa. Lineage (NCBI taxonomy): Eukaryota > Metazoa > Mollusca > Bivalvia > Unionida > Unionidae > Megalonaias > Megalonaias nervosa. The sequence goes on along the minus strand of JAECUM010044713.1, from coordinate 25,637 downwards.
TTTTGTCTGGGTTTGGGGGGGGTGTTCTGTTTTGTTTTTGTTGTTGTTTTTTTTTTCAGTCATAAACCTCATGATATTATGTCAAAAGCTGATTTTAAAAAATGAAATCTAAAAATAGCATGGTGTCACAATTTTTCCGAACTTTGGAAATTTGCAAATATGTCAAAAATATAAACAATTTTTATGGTACTCTAAATTAAATAAATGTATGATTGACATCCCTACATTTCTTCAAGTGAATTAATAAGACAGCAGAAACATATATCTACATGTTTTTCCTAACTAGGATAATTTGGCAGCAAATCATCCCCAATTGAACAATTGAATCAAATAATATAAATCCATGGTACTATTCATTGTTTCAATTACACTCATTCTTGTATCAGTAAACTAAGGAGTAAATAAAATATCCAGACAAAACCTTAAAACACTCCTCAAGAATAAGTAGTTAGTATGTGTTTATATAAGTCCATTGATTGGTGCTAACAATCACCAAATGAATAGTCTAGAAGTTTACACCTCTTAAGCTGGTGATCAGACCTATAAAATTACATATCTAGTGTTTGAAAAGTTACGAATTTGTTATATGGTGTACCGAGAATGGTCAAAAAGTTGACACACATATCCAGTGCAACATATTTTTGAGCTATCAAAAGGACATTAGTTCCGGTTCTGATTATATGCGTGACCCACTCAATTTAAAGCTCAATTTCAGTCAAGCTACATCAGATAAAATTCTCACTTTTGACACTTTCTATCTCAATAATCTGATATAATTCATAGCTTTAACATAAACTGCCATCAATATCGTCAGCCAGTAGGCCTATTTGCCGAACTGAATCATCTAAGATGAACTTCGCTGGGATTCAGCCTTTTTGGATTGTCTAGGTAGCCTGTATTTTAAACATGCATTTTAAAACTTCCTCATATGCATGGTTCAAACTAGGACAGAAAGTCTTTTCCAGGACCCAGTCTGACAATTAAACTTAGTGAAGTCAAAGAGTTTTAATTACATCATGTCAAATGGACGCTATGTGTGATATCCGGTTTCTTCACATGGGTACGATAATAATAGAATTGCTAGCATATGACAGAAAATCAAACAGTAGTTCCAGTCATCACACAACGTAAAATAAATGACTTGAAAGTAAAATTTTAAATCACTTTTTATTTTTTAAGCAAAATCTCTAAAATTCAATGACTTTCAATGACCTAAGTGAAATATCAATGACTTTCAAGGCCTTGAAGTGAGGTGTTCATTTCTCAATGACTTTCAATGACTTTTAATGACCATATGAACCCTGTTACACTCAAGCAAATTTTTTTACAATGCCACGCTCTAAATAGAATTTGATAAATTAACAACTGTTCTTGGTAACTGTAATTTTAGAAATACAACTCCAAACTCTAAGCTTAGACTGCTCTGTATATCCAAATGAAGTTTTTGTTTTCCCAATAAAGGCACTGTTAAGGCATAGACATGTCATATGAATGGACATCTATACATATCATGCTTATATTCAACATACTCAAGACAGCTTTCAACTGGGTAATTTGTACATTTTATTTGAAGAATCTGAAGTCATAATAGTGCTTAGAAAATCTATTGTTGGAGTAGTTGTTGTTGTTGTAGGGTTTAATGACATTTTTCAGCACAAGATAGGCTATACATGGCAGCCAGTATAATTGGTGGAGGAAGAACCCTGGAAAACCCCGGGAAGAACCACCGACCCACGAGAAGCTACTGGTAGGCTTTCTCACATACCCATGTTAGCCGAGACTGAGACTCGAACTCATGCAGACAGAGGTGAGATGGCAGTGATCCGTAACGGTGAGCAGTTTAGACCACTCGGCCATTCATTGTTGGAGTAAATGAGCAAGAAAAATCATCATTCTTTAACATAACCACCACTCATTTTACCCAGAATTTATTTCAGTGTATCAAATCTGACCTCTTCAACAATTTCTCTTGTGATTACTGTATACTAATTTTGTGGACTAAGATCCAGGTAAGCTCTTCCTTTGTATTATATATTATTTTTAATGAGAAATATCAAATTTAGCATGCAAACACTGCAAAATAAAAATGAATGTATAGTCACAACGTACACATCTGATCTTCGTTAAAAATTCATCCACACTTGAGGCATTTAATCAGCACATATTTTAATCCAAGAACTGATAATGAACAGACACTGTAGTCAGAGTTTCATATATTATTGCTCCTTGTAAAACATTTTTGTGGCACTATATAGCCTTACAGTTCTCATGCGCTGTAAAATTTACAATCAATAAATCAAATAAGATATTCTATTAGTTCAAAATTTTAAAAATACTATGCATATTTTTTTTTTAAATTATCTGAGGAAAAATTTACCCAAATTTCAGTTACAAATATCATGGGAGATAGGACCACCAATTCAGCTTAAAAGGTTCTTGTAAAATGGGTGCCATGTTGATCATTGGTTAGACATTTTCTATAACTTATACCTGTCTTTAACTTCTGAGACAGCCAACTCCAGATGCAATACACCAGTAGCTGAAACAGCTACATCCTTGTGTAAGCTAAAATGTACTACATAAGAAGCAGGCTGAAAGAAAGCATGAAATAAGGAAATTCTGTAATAAATTATGTATCTCTGAGAATACATATCTAATCACATTAACGTCATGAAAAAACTTGTCTCCCACCCAAAATGACCCCAAAAGTTTCCATCAAGGGAAGTAACTCTTAAAAATTATTTCCCCTAGTTCCCACAAGGTAGTCTTTCACATACCATACGTTTACCAATTTAAATTTATTGGTTTTGGTTTTTGTGAGGTCTAACACAATCTTTCAGCACATGATAGGCTACACATGGTGACCAAGTTATTTGGTGGAGGAAGAGCACAGGTAGAACCCATGACCCTCAGCAAGCCATTTACAAGTTTTCTCATATGCCAACATTAAATTGAGCAAGACTTGAACCCATGCAGGCTGAGGTGAGATGTCCGAGTAGTCTGTAAAGGCTAAAGCCTTAGATCACTTGACCAACTGGGGCACCCAATTTAAACCTGAGCTAAACCAGCATCAAGATGCTCACATTTGTGAGGAAGGGTCGGAATGAACTGGCAGTAATGTGACCTGGACAAACATAATTTACTCAAAAATTTCCTTTCCCTATGGAATGCATTAACTGCCCACAACAAACAATAGGAGAAGAGAAAAGAAAAGGAAATCTAAGAAAATCCAACTTCAAACCAATGTTACACCTCGTTTCCAAACATGAAGGCAACACAACCAGAAAAGAATGAACTTAATACTGAGCAAGCCAACTCTGTGATAGCCATACTGGATGTCCAGTAAGCACCATTTTCATTCAGGACCAACCAGACTATGGTATAATTGTAAAGCTTCATGCCAATCCTCCAAGTAGTAGCAGTAACAAATTTGTGCTAACAAAGAGACTTATAACAAACAACATTGGATGTGAGATCCACTCCATTTTTATTTAGGTCCAACTAGGCATCATAAGGAATCTTTTAGTGAAAAACCTATGTTGATATGACCATCCTTTTAGGTGGATTAGTGATAACAAGAATTTAAGATGTCCATTGTGATGACCATACTGGATGTCCAAGCAGCAAAATTTTTGTTTAGGATTAACTAGACTCTGGGATGAATATGTGTTTAACATTTTAAGGCAATCCTCCAAGTAGCTTCGGAGAAGTAACAAACAAAAATAATATCCCATAAGCTCTTCTGAACTGAAATCAAAAGACGTAATCATGACGTTAATAGCAATAATAATGATAACAGGACTGGAGTACTATATTTGTTCACATAACAAGTCTGAAAGTCAAACCTGTAAAAATTATCTGTGTTAAGATGCACGTTTGTCCTTTTCCTTAGATGGCTGTCTATAATAGACTGCTTTATATTTGAAACCTCCAAAACTGACCCCATAAAAAAAAAAATGAATGCTCAGCTTACTCATTTGCAGGTTTATTTCTTTAAAGCAAGCATTATCCTCTTTGAAAATTTCAGCAGGACAATTAATAATATAATATACTTTTGTCTGAAAACTAATGAAAAACGTTCTGCTTCTCAAAAAGTTCAAACTGTGCATGTTACTTATCAATTAATTCTATCCAAATGCACTATTTTGTTGGTCAAACTTTTGTCTGGCCACCCACAACCATGTCATAATGATTTTACACCTAGGCAGCAAATTAATTACTCAACTGTCCATAGGAATCACTGTTAACAATGGTTGATGGACCAATATTACCAACAGCAGAGGGGTCAATTTTTACATTAATGATTATGGCCTTTATATCAGGAGACATTCTTTCATACTCAATTTTCTTACCTTCTCACCTTCATTTTTAACATCAACATCGCTCAGTGATAACAGTAAGTACAGAACTGCCCATCGGTTTTTCAGCAGACCCTAATGTGTGATTGAAGAAAGATATGACTTTGTTTAATTACAAAAAGTGCACTCAAATGCAATAGGCATGCAGTCTCATTATATTAGCATGCCATCGTTTACTGTAAGTGATATTTTTAAAAAATGCCTAATCCATGGATTAAAATTGATTGTAATATATACGTTAGTGTATAGTTATAATCAACTAATCAATCTACTTGTTTACCTACAAACATAAGTATACACTAAGCTGTAGCAATTTCTGGCATGCTGTATCCCTTTAATTGCTCAAATGTGTCCTTACTTTGAAACGTAGGGGTTATTTACCCCGCACCCTTTTTCAATTCTGTTGCAGTAGACACACACACACACACATACACACACATGTGGAATGTATTTTTGGCAAGATGAAAGCTTCTTTTACCTGAGACTGAAGCTTTCTAAGATGTGAAAATTGAAGCATCTTTTTCTTTACCTTCTGTTACGAATATCTGTATCATCTATTTAATTTATAACATAGTTTTTATTTAACTTATTTGGGTTTATGACATTTACATTGTAAATTCTTTAATTCAGTGGCTGGCTAGTACTATAGTAAAGTACATGTACAACATGTATAGAATTCTCATTCATGAATCATGACTGATTGCCTAGGTCAAGTAAACAACTACAGTGTGCCCCTGCTATAGTACACTCCGTTATAACATGAATACAGATATAGCATGGTCGTGGTGTGGCTCCCGAAATTTCATATACATGTATTTTTCTCATGTATGAAAAAAAAATTCTTTCTTAAAAGTACCAAAATAACATTAAAAGTTTATTATCATTTTGGGGAAGAGATCACGTATGAATAATACAAGATGATCATGGCATGGCTCCTGAAATTTTATATGTACTTTTCTCGTACACAAAAAAAATTAGTATTTTCTTCTTAAAAGTATGAAAAAAAACATGTAAAATGTTTATTCAGGAATCATGCAGGGCTTCACCAATGTCGCAAACTGCAATTTGTTTTCCTCACTGGCAGCAAATATACCATCTGGAGATGTTTTATTTATTGGTGACATTGTTGGCTGCTTAAACTTGTATATACAACCATTGGTTTGGAGTGGAGAAATTGCAAACTTGATGTAAAATGCACTGAGATGTATCTACTGTTACATAAACAAATTCTTTGTCCATACTGACAAACCATCTTAACAGCGCATTGTTGACATTAAGCATTAGTACTGTATCAGCCTTTTTTTTGTTGACATTTCTGGTAGCGGAGATCAACCGGACAAGGTATTATCTCATAATCTATCTTTCGTCAGGTTTTTGGCTGCTCACTAGGAATTAATATATTTACATACTCTGACATTTGTATGTGGATGGTAAAAAAAATTCCTCTTCTTTTCACTAAGAACTAAATCCTTCAGAACACTCACATTTTCTGTAGTAATCCCTGTCATCAGACCAGAACACTTGCGTCTCTATCATCCATTGATACTTTTTCAAATTTCTGATGTATGCATGGAAGGCAGCATCACTTCGCTACCACAAATGTGAAAAAAAAACAAACAAAAAAACAACAAAACAACAAGATCATATTTGTTGGTCTATTCAATAAACAGGGAGGAACAGTAACTGCAATCACCAAATGATGGCCAATTCCTTTTTTAAAAATATACCCAGAAAAATAGTTTGCTGAAATTTCAAAGAAAACAGATTACCTTTGAAGCACCGATTGTTAAGAAAAGGTACTAAGCAAATGGAAAAATATCAGTCTCAATCATGCAATACAATTATTTGATGTTGCTGCCACAACAAGAAACGGGCATTTGTTTGGTTTTCCAAAGCTGTCCTTTAGCAGTGACTATAATAATGCATACACCCGTCATCAAAGAAAGCAGACTACAATCTTCAATAAAAACAAAGAACCTTTCTTCAAAGAAGTTAATACCAAACTTAAATGCAATGGAATCTGATGGATTGTTTCATTTTCCAACGTGATTGGAACACGTTTACAGTGCCATGAAAGTTTCCTTTTTGCAGGAAAGTTTATGCTTACGAACGATACCAACGACAGCTTAAAAAGCACACCAACTTTTACCGACTTGGGACGTACTTAAAAGTAAATGTGCTTCATCATTCATTATGTGATTGTGCTATTTTTTTCCACTGATTTCAGACCAATATGACCTGTGACAAAATTACTGAATATTTTAAACCTGTGTGTGCATATTTTTGATGGAATTACTTGTATTGTGGATTCAATGTATGTGATGAGATTCGCAGGTGAGTACATGGTGTTGATACTCTATTCAAGCCATACATTAGACATGCATATATAAATAGTACATATACCAATGTGTGGTTCTCTGAATAAAGTAAAATACTATATATGCCTTCTCTGTTTTCACTACAGGTATATTTCTCATTTAATATGAATAGATTTAAGATGGTAACTGTGCCAATGAAGCATGTATTTTTGCGCCAGCATTTATTACCTATCCCACCCTCCCACCCGTGGCAAATTTCTCGGGGTACATGTATCATTTCCTTCAACTAATTGACCTGGGTGCTTATAACATGGTTCAGTCTATAACATAGTCAGGTTCTATGGCTCCCAACTACCATGTTATAGTGGGGTCACACTGTATTTGGTCAAGTAGGCCATGTATTTAGTGAATGGAGGTCATGTAACATCACGTGAAACTAGGAGTGCATTTGCCCTGTTAAAGTTATTATGCACACCATAGTTGTTGATTGTTTCAATAGTATGAGAAGGTCATAACATGACTGTCTGAGTTCTTCTGAAATAATAAGATTTAATTTCCTAAATCATTTAGTAAATCAGATTCTGTTGATTTGATGTGTATATAGAGAATATAAAATGAAATTACACACACACCACATATTCCATTGCTCAGTCTATGCTAGTTGTTGAGAAGAAATAGTGATTTATTTATATTTGTTCCTTCGATTAGCAGATGGGAAAATCTTTAATTTAAACAGACAGTACCTATTGGATTATGTGAATTTATTCAAGGACATGAATATATAAATAATGCCAATGGAGTATGTGAAACTTACAAGGACTTCAGTGATATTCTACATTCACAGGATTACTTTGAAGTAAAAACATTTGGATTTAAAACTGTGATTCTTCACTGGTGCTAGCACGACAGCACATAAACATATTAGAACCATCATTCGAATCCCTTTGGACTGTTCCTGGATTAGTGAGAAATTGACAGTACAAGAAAACACTGTAAGAACTCGTACAGTGAAAGTTATTTTTCATTCTTTCACTTTGTTTGATTTTATATTTTAGGGAAATAAATTTATATTTTTCAAAACTGAATGCTTGTTGGATTTACCTTGTCTTGTTACTTAAGTTTAAGCCCCAAGACATAACATTTTAAGTGCTCAAATGTGTTCTTACTTCAAAATGGAGAGGTCATTTACCCCTCAACCTTTTCCAATTCTGTTGCAACACACACACACACACACACACACACACACAACTAGAGCATATTTCTGACAAGGTTAAAGATTCTTTTACCTGAGACTGAAGCTTTCTATGAAGTTCCGTGAAAATGGCAGCATCTTTTTCTCTCCCTCGACGAACAACTGCAAGATATATAAAACTGGTAATAAACTGGAACAATATTTCAACCAGATACAAAACTGTATTATCAATCACCGTAAGGCCTTATATTTAACATAAATTTCTGTGCAACCAGAAGGACTATTAGATCAGAAATTTAGAAGTCCTGCTTATTCTTCACTAGTCCCTCCCACAAAATAATGTTAGGCAAAGAATGTGTGCTTCCAGTCAGCGGACCTTCCTGTTTATTGTTGCTGACCCTAATATTCCACCACCAGTAAAAACTGTTTTTCAAATAAATTACAAAAAAAATAATCAAACCAAAAAAATTCCGAAATTGATTTGTGCACCTGATTAATTGAGCGGTTTAGCCCAGTACTGAAAGTGCTCTGTACATTATATATATCATTATAATATATATGTTTAAAATAATTTTTAAAAAAATTAAAAAACTTCCTCAAATTATTTTGTGCATCTAACTGAGCTGGTTTAGCCCAGTACTTGAAGTGCTTAGTATATTATATTAAATAATCATGATAATATATTAAAATACCTACCTACCTATCTTAATTTTAAAACCAGTGCAAAAGGAAACACACATGTTTTAAGACCTTCAACACAACTGAAAATTTACTATGACATTGGCATAACTTAACATATCTTTTATGTCTCTGATGTTCAGATTTCATTGTATGTGTTAGTAGCAAATATAGTCTCCTGAAACAATATGCATGGGTTTTAAAGCATGAGAAGTCAAATAAAGATTTTATGAGTTTTTATTTGGTACCTTTAAGTGACTGAAATAAATGGCAAATTCCGAAGAATTATATATGTATATATATATATATATATATATATATATATATATATCCCTTGTTCTGGGGTACCAGAGATATAAAATAATTATAGATAAGATCACTTAAACTGGGGTACATTACATATAAAACTATTGTTTATCCAATAAAATGGGATACATAATCATACCAGTACCATACTGGGGATGGTTTTATACTGAGGTACCTTATAACAAGGGACTATATTATTACCTTGACCCACCCACCCCACTAACTAACTTTGACTACATACATGCCTACCTACCTACCTATATATATATATATATATATATATATATATATATATATATATATATTTGGCATCCACTATGTATACATTAAAGTTTGGTCAGAAAAGGATGCCACTGCACCAGCAATTGACATTTTTGCAAAACTAACAACCAACCCCTCATAGACACCATCATAAGAAACCAAGAAAAATACCTCTTGTACATGGTAACTATATGGACCTGATAAGCACCAAATTTCATGCTATCCCATCCAACAGTAGAAGATCTGGTAATTGATAGATGAGCATAAGGTATTGCATTAACTAGACACTGAAGCAGACTGCCAATAAGCTATTTTAACTCAATAAAGAAAAATGGAATGAAACTGAAATAATGTGTTACTTACGTTTTCTGTTGATTTTCTCAGCAATCTGAAATTCATCTGCTTCAAGTGAAGTGTTGAAATTGCTGCAATAATGTGCATCATACAGGGCAATTAAATCAAAACATATGTCTATATCCAATTTAATATATGTCAATATTAAATCAGGGGTCTCAAAGTCAAACCACCCTGTGGGCAGCATGAGGGTATTTTCGATAGCCCGAGGGCCGATCTGCTTTTGTTATTTCTCATGACACTTTGTGTTACCAATCATTTTGCAAGAAACAGGATACAGCTTGGCAGGCCGTGTGTTTGAGACCCCTAATATAGAGCAATTAAATCAAATCATACAGGGCCAGTAAATCAAAACATCATATAGGGCAATTAATCAAATCATACAGGCAGTGCCGGATTAACAAATAGGCAGAGTAGGCACCTGCCTATGGGCCCCATGCCTTTTAATTAAAAATGTATTAGGAGTTAATTTGCGAGGGGGGCCCCCTGAGATTTTGACTGCCTAGGTGCCTCCACAGGGTTTAATCCAGCACTGCATACAGGGCAATTAAATGAAAACATCATACAGGGCAAATAAATCAAAACATACAGGGCGAATAAATCAAAACATCAAACAGGGCAGTTAAAATCAAAACATTATATAGAGCAATTAAATCAAATCAAAGGGGGCAAATGAAACATTGTACAGGGCAATTAAATCAAAACATCAAACAGGGCATTTAAATCAAAACATCAAATAGAGCAATTAAATCAAATTATGCAGGGCAATTAAATCAAAACATCATACACTGCAATTAAATCAAAACATACAGGGCAACTGAAACATCATACAGGGCAATTAAATCAAAACTCTCACATAGCATCAAATCAATGTGACAGAGAATGTCTTGTGATATCATGACTTTGTGACTTAGCTCTCTTTAGAACACCTTAACCCCAAAAAAGTGTGTTTCCTATTGGATGGTTTTAAAATTAGGGTAGGCAGGTCACTTTTTCTTTTAAAAAAACATTAGATAATGTGATTTGCTTTTTATTTATTATATATTTTTATTCTTTCACTACTGGGAAAAAAGTGCTAGGGTTGGTAGTGAGAAACTGTGACAGCTAGCTGACCAGAAACAATTATTTTGGCCCAATATAAAAATATTGTGAAGTAAATATAAAAACACAATGTCTACCTAATAGTTTCTACTCACTTTACAACATTCAGCACAGCATCAATACTAACAACAGTTTCAATTCACAGCAAAAATACCAAATGACAAGATATTTTTTAAGAATACTCCCATACCAATATCAGATAAATAAAGAACAGTTGTACTTCATTAAAAATTAACAAATTTCTCAACCAAGTGCCGCCAATGCAAAATTTACTATCATCATTTGAAAAACATACATGTACAATGTGTTAAGATCAGGTTTTGTCTTGAAAAACCTGGAGGTTATACATACATTTCAAGTTAACTGACATGTCTCAAAATTGCATTTATATTACACAACATAATAGCAACAATTGGACACCAAGGTCAAAATAAAAAGTATGTGAGGTTCAGGAAAGAATGCGATAAAAAGTGGAGGTCAGTTTGTACAAGTTTTCTGTTTATTGCCTTTGTATCCAGCTTGTGTTAGTTCATGTCACAGTTTCCAAAGTAAAGTCACTGGTTTTATGTGAAAAAAATGGGCACAGTAGGTATTATTAACTTTCTTTTACACACATGAAGTTCTAAGAGTCAGGGAAATCAAAATAGGGAAAGCAGGATTTTCTGAAACAACAAATTTTACTTTGGCCTGATTATTCTGTTATAGCACCATTTCCCTCTACTGATTTACTGCCAATTGTTATGAATGCAATCGTAAATGTATGAACATACCTTCCCAGTATCCTAAGTGAGTGCTGTAAATAGGGCAAAACAGCATCTGCAATTTCAAAAATATATTAAAATACCACATTTGTCAGGGTTGATTAACCATTGTAGTAGATGGGGCTTTGAAGAAGACCAGGATTTGGGTCACAAAATTAAAAGGATGAATCGCTATCATTATCTACACTAGCTTCAAACATGAATTCAGAAGGTGAAACTCCCCAGCTCTTGGTTTCTATGGATTCCTTCAACAGAAAAGATGTTTCTTATTTACTCTGTATGAGACACAAGTAATAATGCATAATACACATATCACAAACAACATCAGCTACTTTTATCATTTTCGAGTTAAATACATCATTGTATTTGCACAGTGAAATTACCCAAGTTGCAGTTTTGTGGTGCACATCAAGCCAAAAAATGGCAGTCTGTTTACTTATTTTCATTCTACCATACCTTTGGCTTATAACAAGGTTTATTTGTCTTATGCTGCACGTAGTTTCAATGTTAACACAAAAAGAGTTAATGTTAAATGTTCAACTTCACTAATCTGGCACTGAAAATTTCCCAAAATCAAACAAGTCGTAATACCCAAAATACTTCATTTTTAGCATTCTACCTTGTTCAAGTTTGCATGGCTCAAAGTATGTTTATTAGTTAAAAAATTTTAAAAAATCACTGGTTATCCCTAACCTTACTATAAAGAAAGAATTTTCAAAGGCATGCGACTAAACGTACTCCTCGATCAAAATCTAAACATCATGTCGGTAAAATAGCTCGTTCAGAACTAGTGTTGTATGTATATTATCCAAACCACCGACGTCAAATTAACAAAATTATAATTGTGCTCCTGTTGTCACTGAAAAATCTCCAAAAGGAACGTTGGGGGGGGGAGGTATTTGCATGCATACCCTCAGTTAAGCCCGTTATCTTGCAACAAAGTCTGCGCAGCAAAAGTGCGGGAGATCCACTATCTCCACTGCCTCTCGCAGACATCTTTATTTCACTAATGGATCTGCTTATGTCTGCTTTCACATCAGTGTATTGTTTTGTGTTTCGAGGGAAGCCATTTTTGTTTTACCGCGCATACACTGAGCATGTCCATGAAAAGTTAGCACTACCACGGTAGATTCGTACTTTGGTCCTGGCTAATAGTAAGTCTAAGTTAGTGCTCCGGATTTGTGCTGTATTTGAGTTTTTTTCATCAGCATTCGTAATAATTTCCTTTATAGCTTCAAATGAAATCATGCCGCAATAATATAATATTTAGGCTTTCGAAACAAGTCAACTGATTTTATTTAAACTTAGTACATATGCTCAAAAGTATATAAACACAAGGTCTACTGAACTTTCACTATAAATTAATTATTTAAATAACATCTGGGATTGCAAGACGAATACAGAATTAAAATGTATGCAGTCAATCAATTCAAAAGTACATATAGCAATATATAACTGCGAATAACCCAATAGAGAATGGGCAAATTACACACATACATATAATCAAAGAGTAGTTAACACAGTAAAACACGCTCGTCTTTCGGAACATCCTCTTCTATTTCCGAATCTCGTCAATAACGTCGACTCTCCACAGCATGTATACAATTTCAGAAGAAGTATGTAGTAGCATATCTTTGTGTAATTTCAAATATATTGTTCATTTACTGTTAGATACCCAACAAATGTCCTCAATGACCTTGACGTTTGACTACAAAATTAGTAGATTTCTTCCTTACCCCAGGTGCATTATATTTGCAAATTTTTGTAACGGTGTAGAATTCTAATTATTGTGCGCAAATTAAAGATGGATCAGATGGGCAGCTGTGTACGCCTCACAATACATTGGTTCTCTGTGAGGGTGACAATATCATCGTCTGTGATTTTTTTTTTTTAAATCTTGAATCTCCTCGAGTTAATAGCAGATTGTTGCATTTAACCATGTCAATTGACTGTTTAGCGTTTAGTAATTGGCACGTGACATGCAACTCGTCACGACATAAACAGCCTGTTAGAAAGAGTTGACATGAAGACTAATAGTTGCATTCCACAAAATCTGTATGGACTGCTTAGAAATATCTTTTTATGATTATAAACTTACAATGCAGACAGTAACTGAGAGGCTGAATAAGCGATAACCCACAGTAGGTCTAAATGGAATTATTTTAGTTCGATTAGCAGAGATGAAACATTGCAATTATTTCTGAATGAGAGGATTATCTGAATTACATTATTTTTAATTACAAATATGTAAAACTATTCAATCAACTGCCACCTGAACCAAAAACAACACTTTTTTTTAGTTTTTAAATTTTACCCCCAAAGAGTGATAAAGTGCAATAGATTAGTTTAGTTTTAAATTAACCCCTTAAACAAGTAGTTGTAAAATCAAGATTACCTCCTGCAGCATCAGTGACCACTGGGTTTAAATAGCTGACCACTAGAGTGTGAAGACATCTGTGCATGTGGTATCATGTAGATTTTTAGAGGTTGTTTCAAAAAGAGCTTAAAATGCTTTCATTGTGCATTTGAGAGTTGATTAAACATTATTGCCTATTTGCAGTTATAGTAATATAATTTATGTACTCATATCAATTAGAATTAATTACAGTAAATAGTTTATGTTGTACTCGTTTGAAGTCATATGGCCCAAATATTTGGTATGGTGACCGAAACGGCCACAATCTCAAAGGCACCGTTCTAATGTTCGTTGTTGTTGTTGTGGGTTTAACGCCATTTTTCAGCATATAGTAGGCTATTATATCTGGTAAGGGAAGAACCCGGAAAAGCCCGAGAAAGAACGACCCACCAAGATACTGGCAAGCTTTTTCACACAACCTGGCCAAGCCCAAGACTCGAACACACGCAGACAGAGGTGACATCTCAGTGATTGGTAAAAGCGAGCACCTTAGACCACTGGTCATCTCCACCCAAATCTACCAATGAAATTTGGAATAAGAAGTTCGTAAGGAACTATCCCGTTCTTCGACCTGCAAGAACAACGTACTGGTAGATGCTGAACTGAAGTTCGTTGCCATATTAAGGTTTGTGTGCCATTCTTGGTCATTACCCATTATAGTTTTGACATACAACTTAAAATGAGCACAGCAAATTATTAACATTGCAATTAATTCTAACTAACGGAAGTACTTAGATTACAGTAGTGTAAGTTCAAATAGGCAAACATATTTAATCAAGTGCAACTTAAACTAGTAATTTTCTTTTTTATTTTCTTACACTTCACCATAAAATGACAATGGTGCACTGTTGTCTTCACACTAATGTTCATCTATTCAAAGTAGTGTTCATCTATTCAAAACAGTGTTCATCTATTCAAAGCAGTGTTCATCTATCCAAAGCAGTGTTCATCTATTCAAAGCGGTGTTCATCTATTCAAACCAGTGTCCAGTGGATGAGTATTTTTAACTTCAAGACTACATGTTTAAAGGTCGGTTAAAAAATTAACGTAAATCTTTTGCACTGTGTCGATTTTTAAGTTAAATCTAAAACAGTTAATTTCAATATACAGTTTCTGCTGTGCTCATTTGAAGACCGGTTTGTGACCATAATATATGACGTAATGACCAAAAAGGGCACATAAGCCTTAACCTTACCATTTGGTCAGAACAAAAGTCTATACAGTTAATGAATTCAAACTGCTGGTAGTGTCAATATCATATTATTGTAATTATAAAATGGTAAAGGGTTTACTTGAAGATTTTGTTTGCTTGCTTGTTTTTATATTTTCTAAACCATTTGATGGATTTTGCTCATACAAGGGATGAACCGCTATGTTGTTGTTGTTGTTGTTGTAGGTTAACGTCATTTCTCAGCGCAAGATAGGTTATACATGGCGGCAAGTATAATTTATGGAGGGAGAGCCCAGAAAACCTCAGGTAAGAACTACCGACACTAGGGAAGCTATTGGCAGGCTGTGATTCATTCTGCGACATGCTCACTCGCCCCTAAAACGTTGGTCAATCATTCAAAAATACGTTCAGGTTTTTTTTGGGGGGGGGGGGTGTTGTTTTGTTTTGTTTTGTTTTGTTTTGTTTTCCTTTGCTTATATTTCCTAAGCCATTTGTTAGATGGTCTTCATACTATTGTCCCTGTGTCAAGGTCACATATTTTACAGCAGTGCTTTGATCGTAGGATCGACGCATAGGCACAAGCTTTCTTGTTCCAGAAATAGAAACAAATAATAACCTCGGTCAGAAACAAATATCCTACATAGCAATCCTGCTTCAGTTTTTATTTCTAGATAGGAACAGTTGCTGGGTGGATGGGTGGTACAGTTGCTGGGTGGATGGGTGACTATTACTGTCTTTCCCTGACAATATACTCAGATATTTAAAAAACAAATGCGTTAAACATTCACATAAAATAAGAAGTTGAATACTGGATTTGCCAAATAGCTACGAAACAGATATGTTGTGAACCATCTAAGTTTTGTTCGCAGTGAAACTAGAGATTTTAACTCTGATTTTCAAGTCCATAAAAAAGAATAATTAGGTGAAAGCATAAAGGCAGGAACGGGAAAGAGGGTATGATATGTAAAAATAGATGGTGCCGATTAAAATTTAAGTTCAAAAAATGTAAAGATAACAAAATTTACCATTTTTTTCGAACTGAACTAAATGAAGCAACGGTGCATCTTTCGGCACATGTCACAGTCATGTTGTTAGACTGTTACCACTGCCATTGATGCAGACGCAGTCTTACCCCATGCTATAGGAAACATTTTCTAAACAAATGGAAGGAAGATATTTTAAAATTCCTTTTCGTCTTCCATGACACAATTGTCGACAATGGCGAAGGCAGCAGCCTCAGCATCGTCTGTCGTCCATCTTCAGTTGTCGTTTAGCGTCAACATTTAAACAAATTTAAAATGGCTATTTATTATACCAGCGATGTATAACCAAGTTAGATATGCCAATATACGTCTTGTGTGATGGTAAAAGACCTCATGACGTCGCTAATGACGTTGACGTTCTACAATACAATGGCTTATGTCCGAGGCATCCGAATTTACTTGGATCATTTCACAGTATTATCGTGTGGTTGTACTGAACCAAGTAGGTATTCATCACTTGACAAAATCTTATCTTGGCGAAATGCTTCTATCTACTGTTTGTGTTATTCTTCTCTGCCACTTTTATATTTTTTGTGACAATTGTGCACAGTCTGCCCGATAACCGTTCGCCCATGGACCGATATGTAGTCGTTTCTGAGAGCGGTTGCTAACAAACAATGAATGTTTGGATATATTATACGCAATTTTTTTTTTTAACAGAAGAGTGCTTTCAATTGTCTTCTAGATTTCCAGATGAAAATTCACAAATGAATCACATTCGCTTTGAGCTCTAGAAATCCATAATTTCAAGTGTTAACACATTCCTTTTGAAGTCAATTTTTTCATTTTGCGACTTTTGGTTCTTCTATTCTTAAAGGACAAGTTTGCAAGAGAACGATTTGAAAATCGCTTCAAGTTAAATATGATGTTTGCAGATGTCTATGCCGTAAGTATCCCACCCAGAAAAAACACATCAAAACACAAAGAAAGTTTACCAAATTGACACGAAAATTGAAGAAGAAAAAAATATGTCACTATAGGGAAAGAATTTTCTCAGGGTCTGAAATAATTCAGTTTGCATGGAAAAATTATTGAGACAGTGAAGTGTGTGTGTGTGTGTGTGTGTGTGTGTGTGTGTGTGTGTGGTATTTAATTAACGTAAAGAATTAATCGAGGAAAAACTAAGAACGATCGTAAAGAGAAGGGTTTGGACAGCCAGGGCCGACATGTTTGAGCTGGAAGTAACGGCGCTACTTCTGGGCGCCGAATCCCCCTCGGGAATAAATGCCGTAAACTTCGGGAAAGGGCGTCCCCTTGCCCTTAACACCAGCCTCTTACGACGGCCCTGTGGATAATCAACACCCTTCTGTAATTCTTTTTTCAGCATCTCTAATTCCATGTGATCAAGGGTTACCTTGTACACTTACACACGTAAAGGAAGTATCTTACGACAAGGCCGAAGTAAATGTCTTGCTGACAATATAATCATGATCATCAGCAACATTTTTTCTCCAACAGAAAAGGTCCATCTGTCAGTGAATGATGCAATGGAAGGAGTTTCTCCTTTAAAGTAATCGAAGTGAAGAATTACCGATCCTAATCGGAGCGCATCGATGGCAACGTTTACTAAAGTCATTTAGCGTTGATGCCTAGCTTCGCCAATGCACCAAAAATTTAATCTATCGAGAGTACATAAATTTCATTCTAATCAGAATGCTTACTTTTGTCTTTTATCTCCAAATATTCGTTTGAACTAAATATGATGGGCAGGACAGGTTCTCTTTTCTTCAATCAGAGCAAACGTGTACTTTATTGTTGTTTTGTTTTTAGGATTTTATTTATGCTATATAGAGGTTGTAAAGTTTTGTTTATCGAATTGACGACTTGATGACAAATAGCACATCGTTTCATTCCTACTCAGTCGTGTGCGTCATTGGAATTTATGCTAACATTCTGTCCACATTTTGGCCGCGTGTTCAATAATTTCCAACACTGCTTTTCTGTTGTTGCAATTGCTACTTGTTATGTTGGTCGCAACATGCATGACATACAAACGTATGTGTGTAGAACACTAAATCATTTCTTGACCTTTAGAAATGCATGTTCTCGAGACATGCTTATTTCATTCCTACTTTGTGTTCAGTCCATAAAATTATTTACTGTTGTCTTCAGATATAATTTGAGAGGAATCATTTATTTAAACATTATTCATTGGATTACGATGTGATCATTGATATTTTGGACTAACTCATTATTCTGGGATTTTTGCGAATTCATTCAATGACATTTTGGATTATATCATTTTGACACATCAAAACTATTGACACATCAGCTAATCCGGGACACCTGGTCAGCACATCCAAAGCTGGAACTTATTCGGAACACTCTATACTTTTGGACTTGTGAGAGAACCTTGAGGATTATTTTGGATTTAATTCACAATACTGTACGTTCCTTTTGAATTTTTTCTTTCTATTCTGGGAAAATAAATTATTTGTTGAATTTTACTAAGCTTATTGGGTTTACTTTTTCTGTTATTTAGTTTAAGACCATTGAGTCGTAAGAAGCATATTATTGTATAAACTACGTGTAATTTCATATAATTTGTTGAGTTAATTTTCTATACGAAATAAATATCCACATCTTTTACCA
Organism: Megalonaias nervosa; assembly: GCA_016617855.1. Lineage (NCBI taxonomy): Eukaryota > Metazoa > Mollusca > Bivalvia > Unionida > Unionidae > Megalonaias > Megalonaias nervosa. The sequence goes on along the minus strand of JAECUM010044713.1, from coordinate 7,086 downwards.
AAGAAATAAAACAAATTCCAAGTGACGTTGTTTCTACACTTCCCTTAACATGTTTATGCTCATATCTCCTAAAATTAACATGTACGTCCATGATACCAGGTATTACTTGCACAAGGCACTATAATACAAATCTTTCCCAGTTGCCTGCTTCAGTATTTATTTATCTGTCTTAAAACTGTCTTAAATACTTTTTGGAAAGGGTCTTGAAATTCTGTTATGTTAACAATATTTTTATTACTTCTATTAACCAATGACGAAAGAATATTAAAAGCCGTCGTTTTAATTATGAAATTCTGCAAACGAATGAAAATAATGTATATTTACAACTATTAGCAAGTTAGCTTTTCACCATTTGGTCAGCAAATTTTATTAGTCATCAAAACGATGTCAACAACTGGTCGACATTGAAGTACGAACTTTAATTATATTTAGATTAGTTGCAATATTAATAAATGAACATATAAGTTCAGGCTTAATTAATAGTATTTGACCGTCACAGTTACTCAATCATATGCAAGGTGATATGTATGTAAGGCTTAATGGCAGGTCGGTACAATGCTGTCTATATGTGTCATGTGTCACACTTCTGGGGCAGCAACTGAGTTTGTACTTCAACAATGAGAAGTAATAATGGTTAACTTCTTCACTCATCAATGTTGTGAGGTGTATTACATGACTTGTTTACATACCAACGCTGAAAGCACAGCATAAAAAATTGTTTTTATTCACTTCTATACATCAATTAGCTTCAGGCTTGGAAAGATAATAACTTCATAATTGTTTCTATTTAAGGCTATCTTCAACTACCCTTTTCAGCCGATTGAGTAATTAATTGCTCATTCACTAAATTTCCTCCTAAGTCAGGTCTCACGACATAGGTCCAAAAATATTGACACCATTTTACCAGTTATTCTGTGACTTAAATACTTTGGGCCTATCTGTGTGACCAAGAATTATTAGATCAAATATCAAGCATCTCCAAAAATTATAATATTTAATATTTTTTTCACATGCTACTACACGCGCATCTGGAGGAAGCATTGGGGGTGGGGTAATGTTCTTGATGTCAGATATCCTCCTAATGGTGGGATGTAAGATTTTATCCTGATATAGATAATGTACACACAAATGCACATACACACAGATTTACACATTTTACATGAATTTACAATTTTACATCAACGCGTACATACAAGCAGGCTTTCAACATTTAAGCTTGATTGATTGATAGAGATATCTGAAACTACAAAATTCCAAATATTTATTGATCTGATATAGATATCAACAGAAAACTGAAGGAATTAATATAATCAGGTTGATGTTCGTTTTTATTTACACATACCTTCTCAAATAATGGAAAGGGCATCATACATAGAGATTAAATCCATCAAATAATCGATGCCCCCAAAATATGGAGAGATCAATGAATGAATTTCAAATTTTGTGCGCTTAAAATGTCTTTTCAAAACCCAGTAGCAATTCAATCGAATTTGTTTAAAATCAAGCGATGAAAAAAGAATAATTTGATATTTATGAAAGCAATACTGTCAATATTCTGATAAAATAAATAAAAGTAAACCTGTACGCTTTATTTGCTATATCCCATTTTCGCAAATTAAGACTTTATAGTTTTCAGAAACTAATATTCAAGTACATTAAAAACCTTTGAATTCTCAAGTTAACAGTTTGCAATAGACAGATGACGAAGATTACTTCACACGTAATTACAATATTTTTAAAAGAAAAAGAAAACATTGTATAAAATTAATTTTGATAGGTACAAAACAAAGTCAGTTAAAAAGATGATGCTTCCTGACATAAGATTCCAGAGTAAACAAGTATTAAAAAGGAAAAGCACTAACTGGAATTATTTATGTTGTAAGTTTTATGCTTGCTGCATAATTGCAAAGCAAGATAGTAAGTTTTAATATTCTGTGCAATGGTTTCTATTCAATAAAGTACTTTTTAATCGCTATCGCACATTTCTGCATTCAGATTTCCGTAAGCGACAAAGCATCTCCTTTACATGAAATGTATGTAGCGGACGAGAGGTAACGGTTAATCGCTGATTATTTTAGCTCTATACTTTACCAGGTTTACATGAAAAGCATATGAAATTAGTTTGATCCGAATTAGCACAAGATAAAACATAACTTCTCCACGAAAATCTTCATTCTAACGTCTATCAATATTACGCAAACAGGAAAAGACTTTATAAACCTTTGAGTCAACACCTTTGCAGTGTATCAGTGAAATACTTATTTTGACTTCGTCTCAATATGAGGTCAAACATATGAATGTACCTTTTTATCGTCTGAAGATATACACTTCTATTTGTCGCTATAATAGGATTATTCTTTGAAATCTTACGCTTAAGTTTTGATTCGTAACACCGAGTTCAGCATTTACTTTAAGCTTTCGAAATGTTAACCTCTTTTAACCTTTCTTTGATGTTACTTTTGGTTTGTCTCTCATATTAATTGCATAACGTATCAAATATAAAACAATGGGACTGCATCAAGCTTTGAGTTTTCAAAACGTAGAACCATCTACCAAGTAGAACTGTATAGTATTTTAAATGTAGGGGGTTGTGCGTGCGCGTGTGAATATTAGCCGGTGCTTCTGGACTTAGGTGTTGTGTCAGTTTTAGTATGAGGTGTGAGAGATTATTGACAAATTATCACCTATATAAGTGAGAGAGATTATTATCAAATGATCACCTATATCATAATGATATCATTTTCGCTATATAAGATGTAGATATATGAAATACCATTACATAAATGAACCTGGATTTATTAAATTATACATGAGAACGTTTTTGCTAATATTACATCACTGAACTGCATGTCGCATAACAGTGTCGTTACCTATTGATTTGAATACCTTGTATTTTCACCATAGAATATTTTATCCATAACAACCTATTTCTACTAGGTTACCATTCCCTCTATCAAAGTCGGGCAAGGCGAATGAGGTAACCGCCTTGGCCCCGCGCTTCTCCACAATACATTTTTTTTTGGGGCCCCGCGCTCATCGCTTGCTGCCTTGGGCCCCGCGTGCTGCCTTGGGTCCCGCACATCCTAGGGCCGGGCCTGATCAAAGTATGCTATAGAAAAGGATTTGCAAACAAAATTTACTTTAGCTTACGGAACCTGCACTTTGGTCACTTTTTACAAATGAAATAAGGACATAGGCGACCTTTTAGAAAGAACATAAACGACATTTTAGAAAGCTCCAGACTAATGAATGTTCACAAACCCGGTCGTTTAATGTGCGAATATAATGGTTGTAAGTGATGTTATTTTCTAATCAATTCATACGTGGTAAAAATCTTGAAAACATGATTTTGTTATAAATATGGTTTATGTAATGTGTTGTTTAAAGTGTCTAAAAGAACAATATGAAGGAAACCCGAAATAAATTTACGCGTTAAGATGGAGAAGCATTTTTTAGATATAAGGCTGACATGACAAACAAAATATCTGTCTTTACATTTTAGTACCAACTTATAAGAGCATTTGAGAGCGATTATCACTGAGCACAACATTTACTGGTTTATAGCGATCAAACGAAAACAAGCGAATCTTTCCGCGCTGAAATCAATTTTCCAATTCCACCGACGGTGTATTCGATATCGAAGACTTGTGCATTTTTTCTTTTCTTCTAACAAACCTAATTTATTTTTCTAACGCTGTGCTGCATCATTCAGATATATTCAGTTGCGTCAATCTATCTCCGCATATTTCTATCTATTTAGCTATCTGTCTGTCTTCTGTCTGTCTCGCTTTAGATGATTCGATGCCTAATGTCGGATGTATGCCATGAAAGGTTTCAAAACTTCCTATCTCTTACATTGTTTATCTCGATATGGCGTAAAAAATTGTTGTTGTTTTTGTTTTTATGGGTTTTTTTTCACATAACCTTATGACAGGGGATTTCAGTATTTTGCACTGCAGTAAAATTATTGCATTTTTTAGGTATGATGACAAACTGTCCACCCGAGGCATGTGTGATGTTACTCGAGTGCTTCGTACCAAAAAAGGCAACTTTTGGTTTCAGGCGTCACACTTCTTAACCTCTCGGTTACTGTCCTTCGCACTAGGCATCAACGACGTAACAAAATTAGCAGTGTTAGGTTGTGTCACGTTGTGGAGAAAATTTGCTGATGCTTCATGTTTCATGTATACACATATCTTCTTATAGTTTATTCGTAGTTAAGAGCACCTGCGATAATGACAATACGTATTATGCAAGATTACCACTTTAGACCAATTCTGGACACATGAAACCGTTTGTCTGTTGTTTAACCATTACGCAAAGACCAGTTCGGGGTCAGTTTAAAGGGAATTCTACCACCAGGCCGACCAGGTTGAGACTCCTCTGTTTGTTTTGTAATCAGTCAGTGATGTCATGACCTTGTTCGAGCAAGTTCGGGCTTTTGAGTACCGGAATCCCAAGAGTACCAAGTAAGTGATAAATTATTATAGGGCAGTTTTCAAAGAGACTAGACAGTATCCAATCAAATCTGAGAGATTCAAATCTAGGGCGGAGTCTCAATAAGCACCGCTTATGTTCAGAACAAATCCATTTTTCAATCAGTACATGTGTGAACCTCGCTAGGAGTGGATCGTAGAGAAGTTGAGGGCATTAGACTGTACTCCGAGTTCTGCGCTCGTTAACATGCAAGATTATGTAGATTGCTAGACTGGAATCGAAGTGGACGGTGTAATTTGTTACTACGTTACATCATAATGCATAACTGAATTTATTAGTGAATTGTGTTAGTACCTGTACTTGCTTTATTAGTATATGAATATATAGATTGGGAATTATAAAGAGTTAGTCGTTGTTTGACTTGTGCACATATAATTAGGTATTTGTATATTTGTATGTGTCTTTTATAATTCGTAGGGTAGGAAATGCATCTGATTGCTGTTGGAGATGACAGTTTTCTATATCGAGATGTTAACAATTAGGAGTGTGTATGCATGTATTAGAAGTTATTGATACTATTGTTATTGTTATAGCACATTTATTATAGAACAAAGCGTGTATGGAATATTTAGATGTGAGTGCGTGAGTTGACCTGATAATTTATTCGCCATTATTCTGATGAAAGGTCTTTGGTAGTGTGTTTAATTATCGTGATATTAGAGCAAGGAGACAAGATTATACGCCCTTTCTAATTCCACAGGAAGCGTTCCGGGTGGGTGTGAGAGACGACATCCGAGGATCGGAGAGAGGAAAGACACGTTGAGAGCACGTGAGAGGTCTATTGTGACGTTAGCAATTTTCGTGGAGGCATAGTGCCGGAAGGAACACGTGGAAGTGAGTACCGGAAGTGTCGTAAGGACGGTTCCGGAAGTACCAGGAAAACACGTAGTCAAGGGTACTGGAAGTGCCAAAAGAAAAACAAGAGGTGAGCAGATGAGTAACAGAGACAACACTGAAGGGAAACGCTCTCATTTAAGACCTTAAATTCATATGATGAAATAGTAATTGGCAACTGTGAATAGGTCATTGACTGTATTTGTTCGAAGAAATTGTGACTGAGAAATTTGCTGATGAAATTATTGAATACATTTGATATATTTTATTAAATTGTTACACCTTTCACCTTGAGTTATTTATACACCTAGACTGTCAGCATTGATGACTGGGGGCTCGGAGCTATTCAAATTGTAAATGTCCACCTTCTGCGGTATTAGAAATAATACCGTAGGAGGCATGTGACGGGGTGGTAGTACATGTTGCAGGGAATAGCGCATTTAATATTTGTTAGTTTAGTTTTCAGTGATAATTGCAGAATTATTTGCTGCCTAACCCCAACATCGTGTATTTTCTAGTACACAAAATTACGCTTATGTGATGTGCAAGTAATAAAGTCAAACAATAAGCATACTTCAGCAAAAAATATATTAAAATTGTATTTGTAGTTCCTGAGATAATAAGAGTCTGACAAAAGGTAGACATTTGTATAATGCAAAGATCATGATAATCCAGTTATCTACGTAAGTGTGGAGTATTCCTAGTACATGGAACACTGAACTCAGTTGGATAAACAACCACATTCACCGATAATAGCGCACAGAACGTGACATAAACAAGTGTCATTTTTATTGGCAACTTGATAGCAGAGCTGTTACATTGGAAATTCTGTCGTAGTTTTACTGAAAGCATTTATATCACCGGATTGATGGTCACTCTCAAAAGGAATTCCGGCGAATCTTTCCTGCAAGAATTTCTGATTTGGTAAGACTGTGGGTGTATTGTTCAGATTTAAAGGTAGTGGATATCTAGAAATATTCAAAAGCTTAAGTAGCTTCTGCAACTGGAAAGGAAGATCAACATTTTGAAGTTTTGCGAATAGATTCGATCCCAGTCTTCGTCTGATGAAAATTCTACAAATATTCTGTAGCGAAGTAGGAGAATTTCTCCAGCTCTGTATTAAATGCACACACTCTTGAAAATTTTTATTGTCAGAAATGACTACGTTTTCGAACCATTTTTCCCGCTTCCAGTCAATCCCGCAATGCAACAGCAATTCGAGCACACGTGGATCTTGGTTTCGAAATGCATTTTGTAGCGCGGTAATCCCAAATGGACAAGACTTGTTTGGATCAGCGCCGAATATCAACAAAGCCTCAATGCAGTCATACTTATTATGACTAATAGCACGGTAAAGAGGTGTCTCCAACGTTGAGTAACCGAAGGCATTAATATCTGACCCCGCCATGACAAGAACTTGCAAGATGTGACGGAATTTCATCCAGTCATTCTCCATGTGTTTGGCTACAAGTAGATGTATCAATGACACTGTGCCATCTTGAGATAGTTTGTCAACATCACAACCTAAAATTGAAAAGAAAAAGGAAATATACTTAGTCAGAAACTAGACAAATACAAATGATAAACATATGAAACTTCGAAGAAGTTTACGAATTACATGCTACTAGAAAATGACTGCTAAAATATTTTCTTTTCATAGTGATGATACAATAAGCTATAAACATAATGTGGCATTTTGCTTTCCTACTATGCACGTAATGACATCTAATATAAATTTTAATATCTATCTATCTA
>JAECUM010044712.1:0-10039 GCA_016617855.1 Megalonaias nervosa | reverse complement strand
GCCAGTAGCTTCTCGTGGGTCGGTGGTTCTTCCCGGGGTTCTCCAGGGTTCTTCCTCCACCAATTATACTGGCCGCCATGTATAGCCTATCTTGTGCTGAAAAATGGCGTTAAACCCAACAACAACAACAACAACAACAACATGCCTTTTGATCTAATGATGACTTGTATATTTTAACCCACAGAGTCGTTACGTATTTTAACATGAACCAAACTGTGTCACCTATCCATGACGACATTAAATCGTATGTGGTTATAAGTGTGGACCATAATAGTGTTATTGAAAGTAAAATAAAAAATACAGCTAATATTAACTACACCAGTTCTTATTTTATCGGGAAAGTAGAATTTTAACGAGCTTTTTTCTGATCTTAAGTTAATTTGGTTTTCAGAGAATTTCAAAGATCAGCACCGTTCCAGTATTTACTGTTGAAACTATTTGTATTTTTAATAAATGATGTTGGAAAAAGTATATATAGTTGGACACTAATGTTAACTCAGTTTCAGGTCTATAAAACTCATGGTATGAAACCATAATATGCGTATTATGATTGGAGTATTTATTGGAGCTGAGAGGAGTACTGGACTTTGTATCTCTTTTATAATCTCGTGTAAATCAGCAGTCTATTTTAGAACTGTAAAGATATACTAGTATATTCATAGTAGCCAATTACTAATATATTTACAGTATTTGATACTCCGCTGCGGTGGCCTAGTGGTTTGAGCGTCCGCATCGGATGCAGGAGGTCGTGGGTTCGAACCCCGGCCGAGTCATAACAAAGACTTATAAAAATGGTACTAAAAGCTGCCTCGCTAGGCGCTCAGCATTAATAGGTTAGTGCTAGTACTGGTCGATCCTGGTGTCAGGATAATGTGACTGGGTGGGACATCACATTACATGTCTGCGGCATGATGCCATAGTGCTGGACATTACTATAAACTGCCACACTGCATACATCGTAGCGATATGACTGAATAATTGTTAATGTTACGTTAAAAATCCAACACACACACACACACACACACACACACACACACACACACACATTTGACCAAAGAAAGCCACATCCACTGCACACTAAGGTAGTTCAGTGGAAATTAATGACCTCTTATTGCTTGCTTTCTTGTGGCTAGAGCTCCGTTCTTTATTCATTTAGTCAATATATAAAACGAGAGAGAGACCTTTCAGCGAGCCGCCTGTTCCTGCCATCATTTTGACATGTTTCATCTAGCATGACTATCAATGAACGATCATCTTTTAAAAGTTGCTGTTAGTACAGTGTTTCAATTTCAGTGCCATCACCAATGCCAACACCTTAATGCCACGTTGATAGGTGATCAGGGGGATGGAAGAAGAAAGATTATTTTTCATCTTATAATTGTCAGTCTTATTTTTCTTTTTTTTTTTTTTTTATAGAAAACAGTACTAATTTCACTAGTGCAACAGCCGGTGAAGGTTTGTACAGACCTATTGCAGATAACGACGTAGATGAGCCTTTTTGTAAGTTTAGACTGTTATCTTTTCAGAGATGACACAAACAAAACATTGAGTGAAAAACACTTTTTATAGTAAACGTAATTTTTTTTTTTGCTTTATTAAATAGTCATTTTGACAACGACATGCCAGTAATGTCAAATTTTACATGTTAGTTATAGTTGAGCTGGTAGCATTTGTTGAGTCCTGTTATCGCTCATTTTACTTTACTTTTTTATTTTCTTACCTTCATTTACTACTTTGTGTTGACTTGTTGATCTATCTGCACGATAATTTGTCCGAACTTGTCGCATTATTCCAGTGTAAAAGATATGAAAAACATTTCCCATTAAGATAGTCTACTGAAGGGTTAACATCAGAATATCATACATACCTTCCAATGATATTTAGAGAAAAAGTATTATTATTTATAATTGCTTCTGAGACCTTATTTCAACGCATATGTCTAAAGTATTATTTTTTATAATTACTGAGACCTTATTTCAACGTTTATGTCTTTAAATATTATTATTTATAATTACTAATGTCTAACTAGCAACAGTGATGCCAATGACTCTGTAAATTGTTAACAAAAATTATATTTTATTTTCAGGGATCTACATTATAATAGCTGTGTGTTTGGTATTGCTGCTTGCAGTCGTTATAATTGTCGTGTGTATCAGGTACGATTACAGCTGCCATTAGCCAATCCTATGAAAACTAACTCCAGTTATCCACAGATTCACTCATCTTCCTTTTCCTTTCTTTTCTTTATCAACAAACTCCAAAAGGAAGTATTTAGAAGTACGCCTTGAGAGTTATGAATGACGGGGGAGGAGGAAGGGGAGTGATTAGTGTTAGATAATTCATTTACTTTAAATTTTGAATAACTTACCTCTTATATATTTGTTTGCATCGACCGAATATTTAGTCATTTGGCCAGGAACTATACCAATTCATTCCTTACAGGTAAAATGTATGAAATCTCTCACAATTATTTGCCTTTTATCCAGGTTATTTAATAAGAACGAGTGCAGTTATATTACTGATAAGTGTCAGAGCTTTAGTTTTCTGTTCCCAGTTTACTGAGATGAACTCCGTATGAATGCTGAAACCGATTTCTAGCTTCAAAGCAATAAGATTTATATAAAAAAAATGCAGAGAAGACAAGCTTTTCTTGGTGTAAAATTCATGGCTTGTAATATATTTGGAAAATAAATTACCGTTTGACTCAACATAGCAACACATCTTTTCCACAGACAAGGAACTCGCGCGTGCCTGTATGGAGACGTGAAAATAATGCTTATAGTATTATTACGATTGTCTGTCTGTATTCCTCCTTCGCATGCAGAAATACCAAGTTAGTACACTCATATGTTTGTCAGTGCACCCATGAATGAAGCTGCACTCGCATCTGCTTGTCTTTATTTATTTTAGAGTAAAATTTCATCCTAGAGACTTGCAATACACAAATAAAAAAACTGCGAAGATTCGTGCGAATAGCGTCTCCGTGTGTGTGTGTTATCAAGTGTAGATTGTGAGCGTATTCCCTCCATGTGTAGTCTGCAAACCACATCCATATTTCCTGTAAAATGTATATTATATGTACTAGTTTTAAGACAACCTTTTTGTTTCAATTAACCAAACACACAGCCACTGTTGATAGGTTATTAGTTCATTGTACACTGTTTATTGTATTATGTGAACTTTTGTGTTCATACGTACATGTATGGACAACTGTTTAGGAGATTGTGAAAAGTAAAATATAATGCTCATAAAAAATATTTGGGTGACAAAGTATAAAACAAGAGTACCTGAAAGAACGGATTTTTTTTTTTTAGGATGGACTAAATTTTACTTTCCTTTTCCGGGTTTTGTAGTCCAAGTTAATTATTCCTTCCTCCAACCAGAACTGAAAAGAAAATGATTCGTGTCTGACGCCTTTGCCATAAAAAGACAAAGGGATAAAATCCTCTATTTTTGAGTTGGGCCGATGGTACAGGATGTTAGGTCGGGTGGGAGAAGAGAATCTTTGCAATAGTAGCAGGTAAATATGACATGATTAAAATTAGTTTTACCCGTCCCCTAAAAATAAAAAATAAAAATGAAACTACATTTCGATGGAATAATGCATTATCTGCTGCTATTACATTGCTGAATTTGCCAGTTGGGATGGAGGTTGATGGCCTCCAAAAAACTAAAATACGAAAGAATGACTCTTACCGTTATGGTAGGAGAGTTCGCGTCTGTGCACTGGTTGAAGGTTGGGGTATGTGCTGTGCCGCCACTATAGGACCCAACGAACAAAAACAAATGCTTTCGTTCGGTCCCAACGGAATGGAAAGCATTCATCCTGGTTCGCCATTGATCGAAGATTAAAAGAAAATAAGGTAGGCTGAGACCGCCAGAAGACGTCTCTCATTACATAATCCAGGGAGAACTGATTCAAGTAGGTCTACAATGAAACAGTAGGGTTTAATTCTCATGAAAGAAAGATCCTTCTTGGTAAAGGACAAATGAATCGTCTTGATAGTGAAGATAATCCACCTGGAAACGGTGGCCGCCGAAATATCAGCTGGACCCTTGAGAGTTAGAACTTCAGACTCTTCCTTCTCCTTTTAAAACCGTAAATCCCCAACAGGGCAAGGCATCCTACTTTGGACATCCCCATAGCAAATACGACTGATCATGGGGATCTCATTAGGAAGAGGAACTAAGGAAGATTCCTGATTCTCAAGCAGAAACCCAGGCAGGCGAAGAAGAGACATCGAATAGTTACCTTTAACATCCTTTATCCACTGGCAAGGCATTAAGCTTGCCCTTTCTTCCCGCCCACGCAAAGCAGGACAGGAAAACAGTCTTAAGGGTAAAGTTCTCGAAGGAATCTTCACTCATAAGTTCATAATGATGCTTCGCAACGCCCTAGAACACACTAAAGAATCTATTCTTGGCATTCGTGAGCTAGATACCTGTCTCAGAAGCTAAAAATAAGTGATGATATCAGAAAGATGAGTCAAGCCCAAGGGTGAGCCCCTATAGAACTTGAGACTGTTAGAAATGGCTGCTCTATAACCTTCAATAATTGACGTAGAAGATATTGTTTCTTCGAAAAGGTACAGAAGAAAGTCTGAAACTGCATTTAAAGGGAAACAGCTAGGACCAACGCATGTCCTACTGCACCAATTACAGAAGATTCTCCATTTTGCATCGTAAACACTGGAAGTAGATTGCTTTTAGCCTCGACGATGCAGTTCAGACCATGCTCGAAATTTGGTCCTGTCATCTTCATCCAGAGTCACTGTGAAGGATTTTGCGCTGCCGGTCCCTCAAATCCTGTAACGTTATGGAGGATGAGACCTTTGAAAAGTATCTCCGAGAGCGTTATTGACATCGAGAGCGCATGATGCGACATCTTCGCTGTGATCTCCAGCAAACGGTGAAATGCCACTGGAGACAAAGTTTGACATTAGCTTGCGGGCCATTAGCTCCTGAGGTTTTAACCCCAAAGCGAGCAGATATCTCCACTTGAGACGCACTATGGTCCCAGGCGGGGGATGGACGGAGTAGAAGAAGTGTTCAAAGGGCCAAAGCGGTGAAAGAACCCGATAACTGGAGGCAAAGACCAGCGGGCGGACTATCCTTTCTGCTGCCTGATGAATTCCTTACAAGAAAGAACCGTCTTGTCCACAACATCAGAACTCCTATGACACAAATAAGTAAACTTCATTAACCGCCTTATCGAACGTCCAAACTTACTCCTCCACCAACGCCTGACCCGACAGGTGGGAAAGAGTTGGGAGAAACTTTCGCCTCGGTTCCTCTGAGAACTCATTTGTGGCTAGCATAATGAAATTGACATAGCCCTGAGCCCCTTCCATTGGCGAGAAAGGACTGTACAGTATGTATCTTCATGGAAGGAGAGGCTGATGTGATGCTTCCATCGTCACGTAATCGCTCAAGAGTGTGATGGAACTAGTTCTGCTAGCTGCTGTCTTGGAGGTGAGTGACATCCCCTCATCTTTTTGTTTTGTTGGACAAGGCCGGAGGCGATAGAGCAGTTCCACGACCTGTCACGTATTCCCTACCTTAAAGACCAAGGCAGGAACATTCATGAGGTCTTGGAAGGGGACTCGCTTCCAAGTAAAGGGGTCCCCACATTCCATAGAGATTAAACGGGAATATAGGAAAGCATGTGGAAGAGCATGCCAATCCAATTCCAATTTCTATTCGGGTGAGTACAGCTCGACTCACTATTCGCATATAGGTTAAACGGCAAGATATAATTTTGGGGCGGGGTGGTATCGACTTGGTCCACAAACTGATAATTAAAACCCGGTAATCGGGCGCCAATTACTGATCTTCGACCATCGAACACCAATCACAGATTAAAGACCGGTAAGGCGACTAAGATCTGATGGACGAACTCGCATAATTTGTCAGATCGAATTCACTGCCCTTCCCGACCCGAAAGACGCGATTTGCTTATTCACCGACTTTGGCAGGGCACGGCTCATCCCTAGCTGGGAGGCGCTACTCACTCCCATGTGTTTTCCATCCCTTAAGACGGGCCTAAGATCAACTCCTCACCGGCACTGACAATTTCATTAGGAGCGTCAGGGATCTTTGGCCTTTTGGACGATCTCCCAACCATGCAGACGGCGGTACGTTCCTACCTAAGAGGGAAGTTGATTTCCCGAACAAGGGGAAGAGAACCCGACCCCTCATGGGAACCGGGTCTATCGTCCAGTGATGACAAAGATGAATAGGAGCCTTTCTTCCTCCCGGTGTATAAAGCGACTTTCCAGTAATTCCACACTTGATCATTCCAGTCAACAAATCTGACATCCGTGCGTGCACAACCAGTGCACGATAGGTAGGTTGGGTGCGTGTCCCACGGAGTCTTCCTGCGCCCGCACTTACTCACACTAGGCGACGTTTTAAGCTCCGAAAGAAAACCTAATTAGCAAGCTCTTCCTGTGCCCACACTTACCCACACGAGGCGAAGTTTAAGCTCTGAAAGAAAAACTAATTAGCAAGCAAACATTCCGGGAACCTAAACAGGGTAAGCAATATTTATCCTATTACTGTAACTATGAAGGGTTGTGCAATTTACTGAAATACCGAAAACCCTTTAACATTAACAGAAAGAACAAATACAGCACTCAAATAAAGCAAGTACTGACGAGATAAACGTTTAGTCTAGACAAAAGGGTATCAGATTATCCTAGAAGACGTTTAAAGGCAGCAAGGAAGGTGAATTTCGATGAGCACACGTGTACTACTAGCACAGTCTTAGGCAAAAAAGGAAGATATTATTGATGTTGGCTATCACTGGGATCACGTTCTTTTCAAACCTCCGCATCCAAAATTAATCGTAGAATGGAATATTTAGCTTGAACAGGGGACTTGGAATCCTGGAAAAGGAAAGCAATGCAATAAGAGCATGTGATGGATTACTTCTATTAAAGCTTAAGTTTTGGTCGTTAAGTTCGCGTTTGTTAAAAATTCACACAACTGTAATTATTGTGCCTCAGGTTTACGTCATCGGTTACATTTTCTCAGTTTATGCAGCAGATTTCATCCGGCGATTTCAGTTCAGACAAAAATTACGAAACTATAAGGTGCATCTAGGCAGTACTTACCAAAGTGAAATGGGTGCGTATTATTAATTAACAATTGATAATAATTGATAATTAACAATTTTCATTTGCAGATACCGTAAGAGAACTAAGACACAAAACAACAGAAACACTGACTTAATGAAAAGACCACTACCAGAAGTTGAGGACAATGAAAAGAACAAGAAGACTGCTGACGTACATAGGCCAATTTTACACGAGACATACAGCCATGTTGCAGATGAAATTCCATACCTCGAAGATGCAGATAACCCTTCGTCTTCAACCTATGCTGAAATTGAGGAAGTGTCCTCGACTCCGAAAAGTTGGAAGAAAATTTACTTGGCAAAACGAAAGCAAGAAGAACAAAAGAATGAATATAAAGAAGAGCCAAGGAAGGCAAGTTATGTCTCGGTTGGTGCAACTGTAGATTCCGTGTACGCAGAACCAGATGAAGTCAAAAGAAATTCTGTTTATGCGGAGATTGAAGACAAAAAGTCTTCCAAAAATGACAAAGACGAGCAGACAGCAAAGAAAAATCGGTTTAATTTATTTCGTAATGGCAAAAAGGACAAGGAAGTTAAGAACAAGGAAAATATAAGGACAAAGTCATCAGTGGGTTTGAATACTGGGACAGCAATACAAAAATATGAAAAGGGACGACAAAGTAATGAAAAGAGCCAAGATGTCGACAAAACTAAGTATGAATTTATTCAAGATTATTCTGAATGTGAATCTAGAAAAGCTGAAGACAGTAATACAAGCTGCGATTTAACAAGAAATTTTAAAGAAAAACACGTTGTGGACCATACATACGCAGAATGTGCTGATGTAGTCAATAAAAATGATGGACAGAGTACATCCAGACATGCCAGCGCAGCAACAGACAACACAGACTCAGATTCCGATGATGTCATCATAATGACAGAAAATGAATTTTATGAACCATTTGAACAAGCGAAAGTTTGAGAACATAAATATTGCTAAGTTGGGGTTGATTGGTCCTTGTGGGACCGTTTTTCCAGTTATTGAAAAATGAAAAAAAAAAGATTTTTCTCGAAGCCACGTTAATGGGAGGGGAGACAAAGCAGTAACGTCATCAATTTGTTAAGATTTTGTATAAATTTTTCGTTAGCATATATTTTCTAAACATCTTGATTCATTCTGATTATACGCCTTAAGAAGCTATGTTGTACTCGCATAAGACAGAATTTGCATGAAGGATTTTAGCCAACGTTTTCTTCATTTCCCTATATTTTCCAAACCCTTTGATGGATTCGTATTTAAACTTGGATGAATCATTCTGAAGTTAATACAATTCATTACGTGACATGTCTGCTTGCCTCTTGATTTCTGGGTCAGGGTCATTGTCATGCAATTAAGGGTCTGGGTCTCGGTCATAGTCATGCAATTTAAGGGTCTGGGTCAGTGTTATAGTCATAGAATTAAGGGTCTGGGTTGGGTTCAGGATCATAGAAAATTTGCATTAAGGGTTTGGTTAACGTTTGGCTTTTTCATTTGCTTATATTCGTTAAGCGCCTTGATGGGTTTTCTTAATTCCCTGTTGTATCACTATGAAACTTAGACTATTCATTTTGCGACGCGTGCTCCTTTCATTTTGATCTTAGTGTCAATGTCACGGTAATAGAAAATTTGTGTTAGGATTTTGGTCAAAGTTTTCTTTATGGTTTCTTTTTATATATTCATCGAATCATTATGAAGATAATCCAATTCATCCTGTGACATCCTCGCCCATTGATTCTGGGTCAAGGTCACATATTTTACAGCAGCACTTCATAGGCCCTAGCTATCTTGTCAACTGTATTGTATGTGCAGAATGAATATATATATATATATATATATATATATATATATATATATATATATATATGGAATAAGGGCAATATTGTTAAATACAGAGTCACTTCAATTTTTATACATTTTACTATGTATTTTATTGATTTAAATTATTAACAATGTAAAAGAACAATAAAACAAGAAACATTCCTCTTTGATACAGACTAAAATCAGATGACGAATAGAAGGTATTGAAGCACACACATTTCAGAGATTGGAATATTGGACTTGTACTAGTAAAGGTTAGAAGTTTGAATGATTGTAAGATAACAGTTGGAAAGGTGATGGGAGTAGAATGTTGTGTGATACAGTTATAAAAGATGATTGTAGTAAAATGTGTGATACAGTTATGACAGGTGATTGCAGTAAAATGTTGTGTGATACAGCTATGACAGGTGGTTGCAGCAGAATGTTGTGTGATACAGTTATAAAAGATGATTGCAGTAAATGTTTTGTGTGATGCAGTTATAAAAGGTGATGGGGGTAGGATGTTGTGTGTGATACAGTTATAAAAGATGATAGCAGGAGAATGTTGTGCGTGATGCAGTTATAAAAGTTTATGGTAGTAGAATGTTGTATGCGTTACAATTATAAAAAATGATTTCAGTAGACTTGTGTGTGATACAGTTATAAAAGGTGATAGCAGGAGACTTGTGTGTGATAGTTATAAAAGGTGATGGTAGTAGACTTTGTGTGCGATTCAGTTATAAAAGGTGATAGAATGTTGTGTGTGGTACAGTTATAAAAGGTGATAGCAGTAGACTGTTGTGAGTGATACAGTGTAAAAGGTGGTTGGAGTAGAATGTTGTGTGTGATACAGTTATAAAAGGTGATTGAAGTAAACTGATACGTGTGATACAGTTATGAAAGGTAGTGGGTGTAGAGGAACTTACTTTTCAAAGGTCCTATTTGATTAGATGGCTTGCTCTTAAATGGAAGCTTGGTTTTATTTACTGATCAGTCTTTGGAAGAAGCCAAACTGGACCGGGCGACGTACTGAATAGTCTTTTACACCTGTGATATAGCCCGATTTGTAATTTACATATTCCTTGTGAGCACATGAGGACAAGGTAAAGGCATCAGTGAAAAAT
>JAECUM010044711.1:0-13178 GCA_016617855.1 Megalonaias nervosa | reverse complement strand
GAATTGCACTAGTGTTCGCAACAGCTATCAAGAACGCAGGAGAGAGCTGATGGAGGCATTACAATAAACGCAAAGAAATCCGAAAACGCGAAAATAAATAAATAAGTAAGTAAACAAATAAATAAATAAATGCAATAAATAACTAACTAACTAAATAAATAAATAAATAACCCAGATTCGCAAGCAAACACACGAGATCGAAATAAAGACTGTAGAGATCCTTAGCAAGTATATCAGCACTTCTCTAAGTCCGAACAACATATTGAAGCAATTTCTCGCACTCCTTAATCTGAAAATAGTGAGCTCAATAAAAGACGCCATACCAAAATAAAAACGTCATACTATAATAAAAGACGTCATACTACAATAATATTACCACAAATGATCCTGTGAAATTCATACTTGAAGTAACGTTAAGGAATCTGTAATACATGACCAATTGGTAACAACGAAAACATCTTCAGAATGCTGCGAACATTACATTGTAGGAGGATTATGAGTCGAATCATTCAAGGCAGTGTAAAACAAATGCATTAAAATATATATGATTTTTAATTCGCTTTTCCATGCTGACAGAACTTCTAACTGTCGTGTGACCTTGACTGCAAGGCTAAAATTGTATTTATTTTATGAGATATACGAGCATGGATGAAATCTGTACAAAATGTGGTAGAAGAAATACAAGCTAATGAAAAACATTAATCAAGACCTTAGCACGAATAGCACGTAACTGTAATCTTAACTCCAAGGTCAAATGTAGATGATCTTAGCCCAAGAATGAATTCTCGTTCCATGATGAGACATACTAATATGGGAAAAAAAAATCAATAAGAGTTCGACAAATATCAGTAAATTAAACACTGTAACAAAAGTCTTAATGCAAATTTTGCATGACTCTGACCTTGACCCCAAGGTCAAAGAGGTGGGAGAGCTTGTCGCAGAATGGTTTATTTATTGTTTATAATAAGGCATCACAAGCAAAAAAGAATACATGGTGGCGTTTAGTAAATCCTAGAAAATGTACCACAGACAACAGTCTTGACTCAATGACATTAATCAATGTATATCTGAAATACGATGATCTTTGCCCAATCACATGAATGGAAAGACGGATAGAGCTGGTTACTTTCGTCTTTCTTTTATGAAAAGTCGTCGTTATCCGACGGTGATTACATTTTTCCACTATATTTTCATTTGGACTACAATTAGCGGCTCCTAAAACACTCGCAGATATAAAATGCCTATGGAAAGCCGTAGTTATCCGACGGTGAATAAAAATATCCTCTATATCTTAATATGGATCACAATTAACGATCCCCCAAAAGCTTGTAAAATCTACAATTCTGGCTCCTGACAAGAATTAACAGCTAACGGCTCCTGATCACTTTAACGGCCTCTGACCACAATTACCGGCTCCATAATCAGTGGTGCGATCTGCAGCTCAGTCTGGTAACTACAATTATCTGCTCTTTGTAGAGTATCCAGTTCGTTTCTATATGTAGGCAATTCTAAACAGGGCGCCATTACAATTTCGCTCATCCCTGATGTCGTGTGTGTGTGTGTGTGTGTGTGTGTGTGTGTGTGTGTGTGTGTGTGTGTGATTTGGATTTTAAAGTAGCTTTAAAAAATGTTCAGTCATATCGTTACGATGTCTGCAGTGTGGCAGTTTATATTGATGTCTAGCACTGGGGCATCATGCCACAGACATGTAGCATGATGTCCCACCCAGTCACATTATCCTGACACCAGGCCGACCAGTCCTAACACTAACCTCTTAATGCTGAGTGCCAAGCAAGACAGCTGTAAGTACCATTTTTATGTCTTTGGTATGACTCGGCCGGGGTCCGAACCCGCGACCTCCTCCATCCGAGACGGACGCTCTAACCACTAGGTCACCACTGATGTCGTCTTACGAAGAAAAAAAAAAAATCACATACATATGCCAAATAAGTCATATTACCTGAAAGAATAGAATTGTTAAAAACACTAAATGAAGTTTTCTTTGGCATTCTTATTTCCTTTTCCATAGTATTAAAGTTTTGTTTCATGGAGCTTCCGCTATACAACAAAGGCTACAGTCTAAACAGTAGAGAAAAACTGCCCCCCCCCCCAGTGGAGAATAACCTGTGTAAGAAGACATCAATTCTCAACATTATGTTACACCAATCCCAATAAATTTTATCGCAGAGCAAGTTACATTTTATAAAAAAAATTGTATAACTCAATCAAAATTTTTAAACAAAAGGAAGCAATATTTAAGAATTAAATCTGAACGTTTTTCAATAACCGTGGATAGATCAAGTCCAATATCGAATGCGTTATCAATGATAAGACCAGTCGCAGATGGGAGTCACAACATACATCATATGTCTCCACCCACGCAGAGCATTGTACTAACAAGATAATGAATCCTTTGTCAGCTTATCTACAGACCCTATCATATTACCGAATCACTGTACGACGAGTCTTTGAGCTCTTAACTCTAGAACTCTGGAAAATTTAAATTTTTTATTTTGGTAAATACTGCAGCAATTTCTCAAGCCAGGTTCTATCTCGTTTTGATGCAATGAAGTTTCGGAGATTTGTCTTAATAACGTTCATGTTTGTACTTGGTGGGCTTTTTGGCCACCTTATACATCGATATTCTCGGGATTTAAAAAGTACAGAGCAGTTTAAAGAATGGGTTTTCACGACTAAAAAGGTCGATGCAAAAAGAGCAGAGTCCCCAACGGCAAGTTTCATTCAAAACGGCAGTAGGGACTTAAATCGTTCTGGGCATGAACCGCGAAAGAAGGGAAGGCCTGGACTTAGTATGAAGAAGGATCTGAGCATTCAGTTTCGTAATTACACCACAAGAAAAGTGTTCCTGAACTGCGGTGGAACTTACCCTTGGACAGTTGATCTGTTTCTGGATACATATCCAGCTGCAAATGAATTTGAGATCATAACATTTCTACCGGACAAAACGTACGCCATAATGTACTACGACTTCCCAAATCATACTGTTCATGCGCCGGTGGTAATGTCAACAAGGAACGGCACCGAAACGAAAAATATTCAGGGATTTGGTTATGGTGCTGCGGTCACAGAAGAGATCAGTTTTCTAGACATCGGACAATGGATTAAGGACTCATTCCATGAAGATGACCATGTGATTTTAAAGCTAGAATCTGACCACGAGAAGGAGATCATAAATTATATTGTAAAAATTGACGCTGTGGAACACATCGACAAATACTATACAGCAACAAAGAATCTCAACATTCTGGATCATGCAAAAGGGAAGTTTAAGGTGAAGGGAGTTCCTGTGGAACATTGGGATGCAAAAGTTGGAA
Source organism: Megalonaias nervosa (assembly GCA_016617855.1). Taxonomy (NCBI): domain Eukaryota; kingdom Metazoa; phylum Mollusca; class Bivalvia; order Unionida; family Unionidae; genus Megalonaias; species Megalonaias nervosa. The sequence continues at coordinate 9,843 of JAECUM010044711.1, read as the reverse complement.
ACTACGGTGACTTTGACAAGCATAATCCTTCGAGAATTCCAGGAGGAGGAGAGTACCTCCAGAGCTGTAAAATAAAGTCCAAACCTGAAAACTTTGTCCTGATGCTATATGCCTCACATCCATCGACGAGAGTCATCAGGGCGATAAGCATGCTTCGGAGTTTTTTCAAAGAATCGCAACATCCAGTTACGGTATTTCTTCCCGTCTCGTATTTTCAGAACTATATCTCGGATTCACAGGTAATATTTGAATCATGTAATGTAGGTTTATTTATTCCAGACGACAAAAATTTTACTCAAAACGTTCTTGGGGGCTACTGCTGGATGCGTAATTCAGCCGTTGTAGCTCAAAGGAGATTTGACAAATTTCAGAAAATTGTACAGTATCTTTTAATACCAGAAGGAACGAATGAAGTAAGTGTCCAGAAACTTGTTAAAGAAAGGAAGTTTACTGTATTTAAAACCAGTCGGGAAATATCTGGAATTTTTAGCCAAATTGAGGATGGAAAGACCCCGACAATTAACGACCTCAGGCAAAACGCGGAGGAATACCTTACATTAGACCTCGCGAAAGAGGGAGCAGACTACTTGGCACTTTACATGGTAAGGAGGTTTGCACCACGGTTGTCTCCCCTTTCAGACTGTCTAGGATATCAGTCATAATGAACAGCAAACATTTAGCAAGCAGTGACAAAGAATTTAATAATTATTATTGGTTGGTTGGTTTTAACGGCACTTATAACGTATTATTGGCTATATCATGCCGAGGAAATAGAAGCCAATTGCCTTTCGCAAAGATACTCGGAAAAAGGCGATTCAGGCTGGCCGGGGGGTTGGCGAACCAGCGACGATTGGATTACGAATCTAACACTCCACCAACTGAACTACTGCCATTCCTTATCTGTATTGATCTTGATCTAATTTTCCTAAAGAGATCCTTCTTGTTGAGTTTTACACGAGATTCTTCGAGTATCTTAAAGATTTTATGTATAAAATATCCTATTAAATGCATCTTAATTTAAATCCTAAAGTTTTTCATATCAAGATTCTTCTTCCACCTGATTCTATTACCGTGTTCTAACATGTAATATCTTGACGTGCTTTTAGTTCTTTAACCTCACATCCAGATTTCATCATAAGGTCGGTGTGTGATGATTATTCCAAATTTGAACTGAATTGGTTATGGAAATATTAGGAAAGAAATAACATTAGTATATGGGGGCGACATAGCCTCACGTAGACTTCTATGTTAAATTTGTCGTTTGCACTATAGCCTAAAGATTTATAGCCTCAAGGGGTCTTCTGTGTTAAAAAGGGGTATAGCCACTATAGGGACAATGGGAATTGAACATGGGGAATTTTAACATGGGTGGGCCTGTTTAGCGTCAAGGGATTGGGACTGTATAGCGACAAGGGAAAATGGAACATAGCGACAAGGGATTGGGACTGTATAGCGACAAAGGGAATTGAACATAGCGACAAGGGATTGGGACGATATATAGCGTCACTGGGACTTCTGTTAAATTTGGGGGCTTGTACCCTGGCGACAAGGGGAATTTAACATGGGGAATTTTAACATGGGTGGGACTATAGCGGGACAAGAGAAAGTTTAACATAGGCTGGGCTGAGCAGCAGGGAAGATGAACAGACCACTTTTTGCAGAATCTTTAGTTTTGAAAAATAAGGGTTCCTACAAGGGCTAAAAAAATTATCTTTGAAACAAAACGACTACGAACATTTTGAAAAATGGAACCCCAAAAAATATCACATACATGTGGTCACCCCTCCCTGCTGCTGTCGATTTAAAAAGATTGTTTATTATTATATCAGTAATGATTGGTGAAGCTCATTCATCAAGATTAACTCGAGAGCGACTAGAAGCAATACAGAAATATCTTCCGCTTCATGATGGTGTTAAGCAAAAATTACAAGAGCGTCAACAAACACAAGAAGAATTTACAGAATCCGCAGAGCAATTATTTAAACCTATCACGAAGACTACAGAAGGTGTTCTTCACGTGTTGAAAAAAACCGCTGAATCAACTGAAAAAATAGCGGAGCGAACTAAAAAGACAAAAAAAATTCTACGAGAACTTCCCGCCGAAATAACTGCCGCTCAGCGAGTTCTAATACCCAAAGAAACTGCCCAAGAATCAGAAGCCCAAGCTGGGTTTAATTTATCTGATAAATTTAATGAGGGTTTTGTTGGTAATATCGTAAAGCTTCATGAAGTAGATAAATTAGCAGAAGCTGCTTTGTTAACTTATGATGAACGAAAAAAATTTCTGAACCGGAGTATGCTGATAATATTATAAGTCACGAGAAATTGTACAAATGGATTTTTCGTTTACGTTTTGATGTTGATCGAGTTCGAGCTAACGATTCGAGATATATTGCTTATAATGCAGCTATAAACAGAATGACGTTGACTCTTCAGGAACTACAACAACAACAACAACAACAACAACCACAAGAACCAAAAAGATCAGTAAATGAATATTTTAAATCTCAAAGGAGCATTAACGCTATCCAAAATCCATCCCGGACAATAACTATTGCATCAAATTATGAAGATAGGGATAAATATTTAAGACCCGAGTATGTTAAAAATTTTGAACTTGATGATTGGATTGTTGCTGTATATCTCGTTTCCAAAAATCTCGAAGTAGTAAATGATGTTGATGATTTTAATGTGTTCAAACAAGATGTAATGAAATGAATAAAATCCTTTAAGGAGAAAAAACCTAGCGAACCAACTTCACCTAGTGAACCAACCCCACCAGGAACTCCATCCCGGGGTCTCCTTGGTCATCTTTCATCTTTTGATAAAGGTAAAACTGGTAATGGTCTTGTTACTTGTCCCGGTAATATCCTTGCCGACGTAGATAGATTAGAAATTTTAGTCGGTGGAAAACAAGCTGGTAATAATTCTCCTGAAATTATCAACGAAATCTCATCAATTTGTCAACGATTATTTACAGGTGGTATTATGGACGTTGGCGTATATCGGTCACTCATTAATGAAATCACCGATGATTATCACAGTGATTAAACAGTTAGATATAATTATTATAAAAGATTATCATACATATTGCTCAACGTGTACCAACTATGGTCAGGGTGGTAAATTCAAGATTACCTGTATACAAAAAATTCTACGGAGATGGACTTGGCGATGTTGTTCAGGGTTTATTTAGAAGAATAGCCTCCAAAGTAATACCAATCACAAAGCAACTAGGAATGAAAGCTATCGACGTTTTTCGTGAAAAAGGTATTAGCGCTGCTGGTGACGTTACTAGTAAATCATTTTCTGCAATCAAGGATAGATTATTACGATTAGTACGTAGACCACAAATAGTCCGACCTTCACCAGTAAAATTACCCAGCACCGAAGTGATGCCTGCAAGTGTTAGTAAAATAATAAATCAAGCCGCAAATCAAAAACTAGCAGAGTTAGCCGATGAGAGGGAAAAAACTTAGCAGCAAGTCTAATGGCAGGATGTGGTCTTCGTATTAGACGATGACCAATAACATAACATGTTACCTGATCCCGCATTTGACATGGATGCACCAGTTCTCAAGGATGAGTCTGTGCGCGATTATCAATATTATTCTTATGACGCACGACAGCCAAATCAGCGTGGACGAATCGAATTACAAGTTCAAGATACAAGTAGATATTTCTTACCCGCTGAAGCATTTATTGAAGTAGAAGGTGAAATTTTAAAAACAGATAATACCGATTACGGAGATAATGATAGTGTTGGTTTTGTTAACAACGGCATCTTGGCGCTGTTCGACAGTGCCACATACATGATCGACGGAAGAAATATTGAATCGATTCAAAAAGATGTTGACGTTGCCACGACGATAATTAGTCTTGCAAGGTACAGCGACGATTATTCAAGATCAGCTGGTCCATCAATGATGTTTTACAAGGACACTACTGATCATCCTGAATACAGACAACATAATTTGGTACAAACACCGCTTGCTACTGCAATTGATCCACAACCAGCTGGAATGATAGCCCGACCCGCTGCTCCATTTTCAATATTGCCAAGTGTTAATCTAAATTACAACCTGGGATTCGTATCACGTCGAACAATGTTGCAGGGTAGAAGCAGAAGATTTTCTTGCGCGATTCCACTATCACATATTTTTGGATTCTTCAGACACGTTAGAAAAGTTATTTTCGGAGCCAAACACACAGTTGTACTCGTACGAAAAGCAACCGACGATGATGCAATATGGCGACCCGCCGGTGATGCTGGTAAAGTAATACTGACAAAGCTTTCATTGTGGATGCCAGTAATGACTCCAGCGATATCTGAAGAAGATCGGCTACTCACTTTCATGGGCAGCGGCGGTAAGTCAACGCTATCATGGTTAACAACAACCACAGATGCTGTTCAAAGTGCAATCAATGGTTTATTTACGTGGCAGATAGCATCACAACAGGGTATCTCTGCGCCGCGACATACATTCGTTGTACTTCAAAATGCTGCACGAATAAATAATCAAACGAGTAGCGCTATGATATTTGACAAACTCGGTGTCACTGAAGTGTCGCTGAGGATTAATGGACATCAGGAACCATCGGAGGATATTTTGTTGAATTTTGAGCAAAATCATGTGGCGCGTGCATATCATCGATTGATGTCGTTTATGGGACGTGATTAAAATATTGATACTGGTTTACAAATATCACAGCTAGATTTTACAACGCTGTACCCAATTTATTATTTTTCGCCGGAGCATTTGGATTTGCTTAGACTGTCCGTCATTGACATACATTTTCGAGCTCGTGTTAACAGAGATGCTGGAGCTATTGCTAATTACAGAGCAATTGCCGTTATACTCAGCGATAAAACAATGTTACTTGAAGGTGTTGGTGGTCGCATGAGAGTCGTTGATGCTCCAGTAGAAAATATGCAAGCGTTAATTTAGAAGTCAGAAATATATCATAAATGTCATATCATCATGTTAGTGTCAGTCTGACTCCTAGTCAGATTAAAAGACTTCAGTCAGCATCAGCAAATCCATGTGGAACAAAACCATCATTAAAACAAGAACAAATCGCAGGTGGCCAAAATAAATTATCTCTGACAGAACGCCAGTTCAAGCATTTCAATGAAACTAAGCAATCAAAGAAAGGCATACGAGTAAATCTTTCTGCGGGTGCTATCAGCGACATTGTTAAGACTGGTGGGATATTTCCACTTCTTGCAGCTATCCCATCGTTGATAGCAGCTGCCGCCCAACTGTTGCAAAAGCTGCTGCGTTAGGTGCAGTTGGAACAAGTGCTGGAATGGCATTAAAAAGAGCAACAGGGAAAGGATTAAAAAAAGAAGACAATCCCGAACAGGTCTAGGTCTGAGACTTCCAGGGTCTCGATACGCAAAGGGATTAAGACATCCAGGGACTCGCTGATTTTCCCGATGTCTAACTTTGACTTACTCGATGCTGCTAAGCAACTAAATATAAAAAATTTCAGATCAATTACCGAAAAATCCAAATCTGATTGAAACAGGTATTATTAATCTCGATAAAAGCTCTGGTCGTGGCACTCACTGGGTTGCATATGCAACTGATCCACAGGGTATTATTTATTTCGATTCTTATGGGTTGGCGCCACCAAAAGAATGTTTAAAATATATCGACAGACTTCAGAATATTCCAATCTGGTATTCAACGCTACCAACACAAAAAATAACCGACCCGCCGATATGTGGCCGTGAAGCACTAGCAGTACTTGATGCTATATCAAGATCAACGAAACCACCTCATAAAGCTGTAAACGAATATACGATTTCTGTTTTAAATAATCGTTAATCATATAATGGTAGATATTTACGGAAGATCAACTAAAACTAAAACAACCCAACAAGCACTAGGTGAAGACTTACTCAAGCGAGTAACAAAACAGATCAACGACGAATTATCGGACATGCTCAATCTTGCCAATGTTGATCCAAACGAACTTGTTGTATTTCAAAACCGTGAAGGAAAATTGAAGACGAGTAATATTTCAATCAAATATATTATTATTCGTAATCGATTATCGCGAGAAGGTCTTGTTGCTGTATACGACAAAGATGGCAAACTTGTTCCTAGTGTTGTTAGTCCGTCGTCGATCCGAGATAGCATAAGTGAACGAGTGTTAAAAGCCGGTGATATAATGAACGGCGTCATTAACATGAATAACAATAAAATTATTAATGTAGAAGAACCGACGGATAATCTCGATGCTGCAACAAAAAAATATGTCGATGATAAGGAAATTCCAGTGACAACTTCGTTGTCGACGATCAATGATGGAATGATCGCACTTAGAACTGAATTTTATAATCACATACAACTGTTTATGAATTTTCGCAGAAACGTAAACAGAACCACTAATGAATTTTTTGGAAGTCCACAAACCGTTAACATAAATCTCGCCGATATAAACATGAAACTCAACGACATTGCCAGTGGAATTCCTAGTATCGTTCAAAAAACCAATCTGATTAAAATTCCACACAAACAAATTAGCAATATCCTGTACATAGTATCATCAGGATCATCAACATGGACACCAAGCGATAACACTATCAAACATACCGCAGAAGTAACTGGCGTGTACAGGCTGTCCGTGTTCAGCTCTGCAAAATGTAGTATATTTACCATGTACCTATGGCGTTATTCAACCGATAATTTTTCTGGGACTGTATCTGTGGTGTTAAATAAAGATACCGAAGAAACATTTATGCTGGTATCAGATGATAAAAAATTATCCTCGGCGTCTTACTGGTGGTGTCTAGAATTTGTAGCTGAAACACCTCCGTTGTCTTAGATAACAACTTAATACAGTATAATGATAGACGTTCAGCGATACAGATACGATCAAGTAACGACATGGCAGAATAAACTAAAAACCATCATCGATGATTATACAACAAAAATAAAGAAATATCGTAGACGTGCTGTTGTCGTTGATATCATCGTTTATTTGGTTTCCGCGATTGTTGCTGGAACCGGCGTAGTATTATCAACGCTGACGATGACAGCGCCGATCGTTTAAACAATCATTGTTTCATCGTCAACCACGATCCCTGGAATATTTAATATTATCGCGAAAAAGATAAATACGTGTACAAATGAAAAATTGAACGAGTACACGATGAAATTACACACAGCAACTGTAGCATATTCCAAATTATCATCGATGATTTCTTCGTCGCTCAATGATGGAATAATATCCGATGAAGAATTCAGTACTATAATAAAGATCTACAATGAAGTATTTACCACGGGTGATTCGATCACGAAAATAAATAAATTAGAACAACAATAATATAATAATGACAACAAAATTTGTATTATCAGATAAAATATCTGTCGATGATGTCATTGATACAATTAAATCGATTTATGAATATTTTGGAGCAACTTTTACTTTGGATGATAATACAGGAGATTATATTATAAAATATCCTGAATGACCAAAATCAGATTTTATTAACGATGGATGCTGGAGAAATTATCATCATCCCGGTGTAGGAATTGGTGGCCCAGATGTTAAAATCGTGGATGAACACACTGAGATGCTAAAATTTCATGTATGGAGTGTCAACGGTTGGTTTGAAGATTTTGAAAAATCAAGTAATAGTTCAAAATAATAATAATGACAACGTCATTGGAATTATTACAACAGATCGTCACTAATACTGCTCCGGTAAAAACCACAATGATATCAGCGAGTTCAACTAATTCTGAATTCAGTATTAATTTTCCGACCGCAATACCAGCAAGCGAAATAGCATTAGCGCAATTACGGGTTTATTATAGTTGGCCAAATATTAGGTCAAAATCATTCGGTGGACTACAACCTAATAATTCATTAGTATTTGCAAATAAAAACAAACCCGATGGAAGACCAGATTGGCAAGTAGTCAGAATTCCAACGGGCAGTTATGAAATAGAAGAGATCAACGAAGAATTCCAACGCAGAATTAAATCCATCACAGGAAAAGAATCAAAGGTAGCTATTACTGTTCATGAACCAGCGCTATTATCTACCATTGAAATAAATTCTTCGGATTATGCTGTGGACATATATCAGTCTTCGATCAGGTCAGTGCTAGGATGGCCAGATATTCCACCGGTTTATCAAGGACCTCCAGAACCACGACAAGATGAATTTTTTACAACGGAAAAAAAAATACATAAAAAAACCGGACGTTAATCTCAACGGAATTCCTGGTGTCCATTTTAGACTTGATTGGTTGGACGAAAAAGAACAAATTGATACCGATGGAAAATGGCTTCCTCGTTACGGTCATTATTCTATAACCGATGTTAAACGTGATCCCGTAACAGGACAGTGTATAATACGTGATCCTAAATCCCTTGAAGTTCCCTATGAAGAACCGATCGATGGGTGGGTTGCTTTAATCGAATTTGAACACAATGATAAAATCAATGATTTAAAAAATTTATTTTTATCGTTATCACAAGTCTACGACGAAGATACAAAAAAAAAAATATCATTGAAACAATACAACATCTGAATAAACTCAGATCAGATATGTACATCATTAATCGAACTTTTATCTTAAAAATGCTTGAACAAGATAAATTACCTCCAGGAGGACATTTCATAAAAACTTTTCTTGATTATTATGGAACAACCAAAGACAAAATCTCAACATTTACAATACCAAAACTAGATTCAGATAGATTAAAGCGGAGACTCACCGATGTTATCGATAATTACTTTCCTAGAATCCTCGAATCGTGGAGAAAAATTGCTCCACCACCAAGTATTCTCAAGCATAATAATAATCCGTACGGTAAAGGTCGCCATGTATCACCGGGCATCGTTAATATCACATCAACGATCGCTGTCAATCTAGTGTACGATGCCGTCGACGGCAGTTATCAAGTTGACACTGAAAAATGCAATCAGGCCCAACAAGGATACATTCTGTATTCATTTACCCCTCAAGTGTCCCCAGGCGATTTAATTGTATCAGAACCAATCAACGTTGTTTATCTAAAATGTCATAATCCACTCTTATCGCGGATACATTTTAAACTTACTGACCAGTCTGGCCACTTGCTCGATCTCAGGTCAGAGTCGTTAAATATAAATCTGTATGTACGCGCATACAGCGTCATCGCCGTAACAACGTTACGGAAAACATCAAGCAAAAAAAAACAAAAAATGTCAAGGATAAAATACATTTTTTTTTTACCCCCGTGATTTTATCAGGATCAGAAATGAATTATCCTGGTACAACACTATTAGTTTCGTTGTCAACGTCACTATTATCAGAGTCACACTCGTCCTTATCTTTCGCTAGTAACTCTTCCGTCATCGACATAATATCTCCCAGCTGTTTTATACGAGCGTGTACAATTCTTTTCGTTTCGAATTCATGAGATAATTCTGACCTAACCTTTTCGACTGAACGTAAAAGAGGAACAAATAATTTCACTTGCGTATCCGTGATTGCTGCCAGCGATTGTAACATCGCCTGCTGTATCGACTTTATAAATCTATAATCGGAGGGCATCGTATATCTACCTTCTGACTTTCGAAATTGTAATGATTCAAAATCACTGATAATTTTGTCAGGATCAAGCTCAACAGCCGGATATTTTTATACCGCTGTATTGTAATTGCTTAATAGCAGCAATAATAGCAATAATATTTTCATGATTCATTATATAAAAGTCATTTGTTTAAATAAATTTATTTTTCTGAAATCACTTAATAATTTAATGGGTAATTATTTGTACGACTAAATAAAAATAAAAAAATATCAGTGAATTCATGATTTTTCTGAATATATAT
>JAECUM010044710.1:0-17772 GCA_016617855.1 Megalonaias nervosa | reverse complement strand
ATATATATATATATATATATATATATATATATATATATATATATATATATATATATATATATGGGGTAGTCTTCTTTGTTTGTTCTGAAATCAGTGGCATTCAAGAAAGGCTCCTGGTGCAAGTTCATTCTTATAAAGGGTTGATTGATTATTGATATTGAGCCCATTACCAAACGTAATATTTGTTGTTTATAGCACCCAACAATTTACATGTACTTGTTCATTGTGTTTCTTTTCAAGAAATCAGATTCGTGTGTGTGTGTGTGTGTGTGTGTGTGTGTGTGTGTGTGTGACTTCTGAGAGAGATGGAGTTTACACAGTGCAAAGAATGGTCCTTTGTTTTGAATACATGAAATTGGATTTTAACTATAAGGTTATGTGTACAATATCGACTGCGGTACAGCCACTTCCGATGTGCTCTGAATCGTGTTGCTTTATGAAGCTTGTAATTCTAGAAGGTAAATAGTATGGATTCTAAAATACAATAGACTCCCTTCGATTTTTTTCCCATGTTTATCGCTGTTAGCAACAATGCACGCCACAATAAGCAAATTTTACAGATCCAGTGTCCATATTGACGCAACCAATACTTGTTATTATTATTTTTCTATAAAGGTAACTGAACTTGATTCACGAATTCCTCTATCAGTTATGGATATTTTGTTTGCACCTATCTTCCTGTTCGCCTGTCTTCATGAATATGAAAAGCAGTGGCTATTGATATATCAGGGTGGAGGGTGGGTGAGTTTTATAAATTTTGTTGTATTTTTTAGATTTATTAATTATTGTATGTTGCATATGTCAACTGCAGTAACAGACACGATAGTGGTAGTTTTTATTACATATAAGTTATCGCGACCTTGCCTGGAAATGTTTTAGTAATAAATTCAAGCTGGAACTCACAATCTATAACTTTTGACTGATTATACCTTTAATTTAAATAAAGCTGAATTACAGAACTTTCAGATTTCCCTTAACCAGTGTTTCCCTGTTAGTCTGCGAAATTTCAATGACGTACCTGCACCCTTCTTATCACATCAGATTTTGGGGTGCTAAGTATGGGTTGTTTTCACGTGACGTTGCAGAAAATGTGTACGCATAGATCCGCCATTTTGAGTCTCAAGCCATTGACAACGGGTGTAACGACAAGCGTGTTTTCCATAATGCCGATTTGTGGTATTGTCGGGTGTTCCAACCACAAAGGTGTACAAAAAGATGTAAGCTTCTTTAAAGTACCGAAAATTTTGTCTGATCAGGGTGAAGAAACAATGAAATTATCGGAAGAATGACGTCGTTTATGGAAGGCGGCTATCAGCAAAAAGGATATTGAAACTGAAGAGAGATGGGAACGAACGCTTGAGTTTATTAAGTTAAAACATGGAGAGAGTGTTCCAACTATTGACAAGATTGTTAAAGTGGCTTGCTGTTTAACAAATTTGTGTCCTTCAATTGTTTCATTTGAGTGAAAGAGTGCAAAGTTTATTGGGCACACCATTATGTGTGCATTGAAAGTTATTGTCACACGTGTAACATGTAACTTTGCAAATAAAGTGTACCATGCTAATACTAGTTCTATTCCATTTATGTTTATAATTTGCTGAATGTCAAAATAGTCATGGCCAGTAAGTGTAACAAGAAATCTACAGGCACAAGTCATGGTTTGGGGATATATTTGATTAACTTGTTTCGTAAGATTTCTTTATCATATTTCAAAGATACAACAGAGACATCATTGCACATATTATTGATTTATTGATTTGTGAATAATGTAACAAATGATAATGTACAATATTGGTCAATTTCTAATCTACATAACACTGCTTTATCAGATATTTGGCATCATCAACATTATAAACTACTATTTCCATTATAATATATACAATATATTAGCACTTTAAAAAGCATAACATGGTGGGCACTGGCAAATAGATTCATCATTTGCACTCGCCACAATACCATTTTCCTTTCGGCGTATATTTTAGTTTTATACAACTGGTATGAAACCATACCTTTGGGCAATTTTCGCTTTCACACATTATCATCTTTCTTCCATCATCATCACCACCACAAATGCAGTACTTTCTGTCACTCTGAGTGGAGATAGTTTTGTTTTCTTCACCAGTAACTGCATTTGAGCTAATGACTTCTCTCTGTGAAAAATATTTACATAGGAGTTCAGGCATTATACATTTGGAGTGAAACTCCAAAGGTTTAGAAGACATTGTTTGCCACAGTTCATTGTCTCTATAAACACGTTCATAGTGGTAGTCATGAGGACACCATACATAAAAGTCACAATACTGTCGGTCTGACAAAAACATTTGCATTTGCATCTGGTAGTAATATGTGTGTTTACAATCGATTGTTAACCGGTTCTTTATGAATTGTAACCACGGAACATCCAGGATATGTTTGTCTTTCATGCTGTAGGGGCATTTAATCTCCAGACAGCCATCCCCACAACATGCACAAGAAATCATGCCGTCTGGACTAGCCCCAAACTGGGGGTATCTTTCATTGATAATCAAACTACTGTTCACAAGCTTATAATTGACATGTTTACTCTAAACTAATGCTGAGTATTCCATCTTTGCTTTTATTTCATGTTCAGTTCCCCAGGCTGTTGCGGCGCTATAGAAGGGCATCTTTTTCCCATAAGATGCACAAATTGTTTTCAGTATTGTCAGAGATGGCTGTGAAGTGCTAGTGTGGCATACACGATAAAAATTGGAAGCTTTTATTCTTCCTGTACGATATCTGTGCCAGAAGAGACTATTTGATTGGTCCCTTGTCTCCTTCTCAAGATATGATGCTTCTTCCTTGGAAACAGATATGTCTATAGCACTTCACTTCTCTAACACCTGCTCGTATGATGAATCTGAACAACTTGTATCCTTACTGTATAAGCATACACGACTCAAGTCAATTGGCCACTCTGCAAATAATGACTTGGGTTTGAAGTTCTCTGAGAACTTGCCCTTGCCTCTTAATGATAGAATGGCAGCCTTTGGCACATTTTGATGATGTTCATCCCAAAATAGGTTCTCCTCATTTGCTGTAGGAGATGGTATGTCTAACGCTGCTGGTTTATCAGAAACAGTGTGCACAGTTTCATTATTTGAAAGTTGTTGTGTTTTTTACTGCAGACTGTAAGTCTATATCTTTTAGTCGTTTATATGGTGTCTCAAATTTAGCTGAAGTAGGAAACATCCAGTATGCAGGTACATTAGTCACTGTAGCTTCCTTGCATATTCTCGCACCTGTCTCCAAGGCAAACAAAAGTGTGGCAACATGAATATAACATTTCCCCAGTCCTGCCATGCATGTGCAATGTGCTGATTCCACACACTCCCATCTGTGGCAACAATAACCCATGGCTCTAGAGGTTTCTCTCTGACTCGCATAGAGTGGGTCACCTGGAATTTAGAATGAAGGAAACATTACAACATATAATATATAATGTTCAATATTGCGTCAGTACTCTAGCTTTTTGTACATGTCGAATGTATCCATACATGCACACGTGGAATGTTTACATGTACTATCAATCAACCCCATTACTAAACGTGTGGTTACAGCACAAGTGAATCGAGATAATTAGTATGGATCATAGCTTTCCTTGTTGTCTTCTCCATCATAACTATCAAGGTCAACTATCGATTTGTTGGGGGCTCAAAATGGCGGCGTTTGTTTAATCGCGTTGCATTTTGGGAAATTGTGTACCTTAGCGTGACGTCAGGTAAACAACCCATAAATTTTAGTTTCCTGACCAAAGGTTTCAAAAACAGGGGGCCCGGCCTGGAGAGCAGAAAAAAATCTGAGTTTGAATGTAACTTTGAATTTCCACTATCAGTCAGTCAGAAACGACCTTTCAAAAATACCGCCATTTGTGATTGGATGAAATAAAACTTCCATATCCATGCCTGATGCATCCAATGCACTGCAGCAAGAAATTGCTTTACCAGTTAGATCCATGAAGAAGATACAGAGTACTCACCGCACAGCGCCGGTATGTAGGTTCGAACTCGAAACATGTGAGCTACGTAGAGGTTTCACTACCGGTTGAAATACCATATACTTATATTTGTATCCAATACCAATCTTTACAAGAAAACGTATAATGCGTGTACGCCCACAATGGTACGTCTTCGCGACAGATTGATGAGTTAGCATTAATGTTAATTCCTAAATTTGCCTCCTTTATTTAAATGAAGACTTCATAATGACAAGTGCGTTGCATACTTTATAATTGAACTATACACAAACTTTTACAAAGCTTGAAGGAAACCCCGTTTACTTTCCTTTATTCCCTTAAGGTGTACTCTCTACAGTCATGTTAAAAACTGTACCGTGACTTGATCTGAAAGTTGTGTTCTTGTTTTCCCAAGAATTTATTATCATATAGCACGCTTGTTAAGAATACACATGCTATGAACTATATTTCAAAAAGAAAAGTGCAGACTTTCAGTTTGCCAGTCCCATTAGAAAATTCTGTAGGCATGGCGATTTATCATAGTCCCGATGCAACCTTCTGTAAGAGAATGCAAGAACCACGGTGGATCAATAGTTAGCGTGCCGGACTCATGACCGAGAGGGTGCGGGTTCGATCCTGCTATCGAATCAGCTAGGGTCAGGTACCGTGATGTGTCCTTTGGTAAGGCACATTAGTTCAATCGACTCGGCACTAAATAACCTACTTGTGTTTATGTGCCAGAAAATACCAAACCAACACCATTCCTACTTCCGACTTTGGACACATGAAAGGCATGGTGAACAAATCCCTGTTAAATATAATCTAGGATATCTTGTCAAAGTATACTAAATTTAAAATTTATGAAAATAGATATATTACATGCCGCTTACTCCTCAAATTAATACTCCAATAATTGGTCCAGTTCGAATGTATAGTCCTGTATCCATAGTTTCATGAGCCTGTAAATCTTGACCATACACGTAAAAAATTTTAGTGTTTGTTTCATAAAATAATAAGAAAAACTGTTTACATGCGGACACAGATGCTTGAACATTCGAGTCGTATTACTCTCGGTGATTCTTGCTGATATATATTTCTTCTAATTTATATTGTTCGCGTTTTTTGTTCTCCTTTGGATTTGAGAAAATCAACTTGTTTCGTCCATCCTTGGTCCGTTTTGGAAAAGCTTAATAAGTTCACCATATTTTGAGTATTTAATTTATTTTTTCACTTGTTTTTTCTTTGATCCCTATGTCTATATGACCAACATTGCTTAAAAGAGTACGATTTTATAAGGAAAATTGTAATACTTTGGCGATGGGATTTAATTCTTTAATTTCAGTATTCGAATAATCCAGATTTTATTTTAATTGCACGGATATCATGCCATGCGACGTGAAACAACCGCATCGTTCCAATATTGCTTGCACTTTTAAACAATCAAATTTCGATGTACCTGCAACATACGTGTGATTCATTTCCTAATGTCGGCGGCACTTTGAGTTTAAAGTGCCTAATATAGCATATAGTAACACTATTTCATAACCTGTTATTTTCAAACTTTTTCATCGCCACGTGGTTTATATCAAACTACCCGAATCGATCTATGTGGGCGTATGCAGCACTCGTATTGTACTGAAAAGAATATGTATTAATAGTAAAAGAATGAAAAGAAGCCATCAATAAAACTCAATTCGCTTATTTCCCAAGTTTTACTTGTTGATGTATAGAATTTAACATGTTAATAAAAAATGTCTGGTCTGTCTCAGGTGTACTTTGTGTACATGACATGACAAGCTTTATAGAAGTCCTTCAATATTGACATTTGGCATAATAGAAATCTCCAGTCAATAGAAAGATCTTTTTTTGATCAATGCTTTCACATTTATCTGATATTTGTATTTTACCGCGGCACAAAGGCGCACAGAGGCGATGCACTCGGGGACAATTTTGTAAAATATTTTATTCTTCTAATTATATGGGCGTTCGATAAAAGTGTTGGCAGAAGGAGATTGGTAACATACAGCCAGTACTTATTCACCACACAGGTATATTTCTCAGCTTTCCGGACCTTATTTGGTGTAGTTACCATGACAGAAAACTTCAGAATAAGTCCGTTATTAAATTTAGATGTAAGCGATCGTCGACTCTTCAGTCGTGAGGAGCACTTAAAGTTAAGTACCTCAGAGACACGACTCTCGGATCAGCACGCCTGCAGTCCATTAATGGAGGATTTTCTGAACGCGTTGTTGATTTAGTAAAAATCTGAATGTGTCAATATTTATCCATCCGACTCTCAGTTAATTGGCCACACAGAGTTGGACGACATACATGTATATATTCAGTTCAATCAGCGACATCTCATTGCTCATACACTTCGATAAAACAATCAATTCATACAGAAGTTCCTTGGGATCGTGGTTTTCTTTATTTAATTTTGCAAGACAAAAGTGAAGAAAGATGATTGGGGAAATTTGATTGAAGCAGACGACACAAACTATTCTCGTTTTAAAAAGATATCTTTTAACTATTTGACCAGATCGATTTCGGAATAAGATGAGCACTTCGTGGAGTGACAGCTTGTCCTTATTCCAGTTGCAATTTATATTTTACTCTAAACAAATTGCAGACGACTGTGACACGCCATCTTAGATAAAGTTATTTTGCTTACATGAGGATTTCCTCATGTGGAATATGTTTATAGTTAGAAAACCTTTTATTGTCGCTAGAAGGTTTTACAACTCCATACAATGACTTTCTTCAGTATTGAAATTATTGGACAATGTATGAATTATTTGATTTATAAATTGGCGACTCAAGCAAGGCTTTACAAGATCGCATTTTCCCAGGCATGTGCTACTTGAAACACATCTGTGAGAGATGTTTCAGCGTTCTACACTATCTTAACTTCTGTAGTGAAGGTAAGCTTGTTATTCTCCTCCTCCTCCTCTTCTTCTTTCCTAAAACCGAACGATGACGTATTGACCATTTTGTGTTAAAGTGGCCAGCATACAAAGGTATGAGCAGCATTATTTGAACCAAATTAAGTGACCAATCTGCAGTGAGGCGGAGTTAGGGAAGTGTCTCTATATTATTGTTATTATTATTAGTAGTAGTAGTAGTAGTTTACAGCATAAATCACACTGATCTGCATTATTAACATAAATATATCATTTAGACTGTTAATTTTATGTAGTTTATATTTTTGAAAAGTGATGAAGTGATTTTTTTTTCAAGGAACATTTTCATGTCGTTTATTATGAATGTTGTGATGCATGTAATTATGTCATTGGCCAAACCATTCTTAAACAATCCACTTCCTTTGTCTCCTGCTGTCGGGTTACAAGTCCAGCATTTGAAACGTGAAAGTTAACAAGGGCGACAAAAGGTCAGATTAACATAGCACATATATAAGTTGCTCCTAAAATCTGTACTATCACATTGCATTCTTTATAAACTCATTTAAATATGCAGGTCATGCTGTATTAGTGTACCAGTTGGAACTCTTGTTTTGGTAATGATACATTACCACAGAGTAAGCTTTAATAATATAATACATGATATTGGGTTAATGTGTGTTTTTCCTGGGTTCGATCAGAATTCAGTATTTCAGTGTACTTACTCGGCACAAATCAGAATAAATCGAAATCTAGACATACATTATGGCCTGAGATATCAAAATTCACTAAACTAATTATATACTGAATTGTCAGCTCAAGGTCCAAACACAACCGGTCGATTTGCTCACATTAAGTAAGCCACGTAGCAAGGTAATTTTTGTAATTCAAAACCTCTTTTGTTGTTCCACTTAGAGTAAATCAATGAATTATAAGCAAGATAAACTTGCTGTTGAGCTATGCATACAAGATGTTCGCTTTTCATATTTGACAACATGGAATTTTCAGGCAAATGAAGCAATTATCAATATAAAATTTTATTCTGAAATGAATGAACCTCTTAATCATTTATGTCTGCTCTTTTGAGGGTATTTTGGAAGTGCCTGCCGACACGTGCAATGGGATATCTTTAATTACCGCTGGATTGTATTTGCTTCGTCCTATCGTAAGTTAGTCTCTTGAGTGTCCTACGTGGGATTTTGGTTTCGAGGTCAACAAGATAATCATCTCGAAGCTTTATACCAACATACGCAACGAAGCGCTAGATGTAGATGATCATAACCAAGAATAACATTTTCAAAGTACTGGACTTTAATTTGGACCGCTTGTACTCTTAATCGTTACCACCCTACCCCAACTCTCTCTCTCTCTCTCTCTCTCTCTCTCTCTCTCTCTCTCTCTTATCGTCAGGTAATTTTATGCTCATATCAAGATCATGTGAGATTTGTCAAAAAATTAAGTTGATTTATGGTCATGAGTCCAAAATGCAAATCTGTTCTATTGATGAGGAGAAAGTTGAATATTCCAACAATATTTTGCATCTTTTCCTCTGAATGCGATTTTCAGGTTTTGCTGTAAATGGCATATTAAATGCATAAATCAAATAAAGTATACCATTTAGACCACGTATTTTTATTCGTTTATAAAGAAAATGTATGAGAACGTTTTAAATTTGACTCTGGGAATTGTTTCCAAGACGAGAATTGCTAAATATACAGCGTTTAACTCAATATATACGAATAATAATAATAATAATAATAATCACTTCTATAATGACCACCACTATTTCAAATATGTGCATGATACTTTGAAAATGCTTGAGAGAATCCATAAGTTGATTTTCATAATAAGTATTTCATTCATTTATAAAGGAACAGTAGAGGTTATCTAGTTAACACCAATCACATGTGTGAGGGAGTTGGTTGAGGTGGTGCGACAACAGAAGAAATATGAAGCTGATTCTAAGTATCTTTTCTAAAAGAAGCTGAAAGACAAATATAATGTTAAAAACTTCAAGCTTGCGTGCGAGATTTAGAAGAAAATAAAGGGTAATGAAAATCACATAAATGTTGATTCTGTCATGGAGGACATTTACACTTCTTACGAATTTTATTCAAAGAAAGTATAGCAGCACTTCGCGCAATTACAGAATCTGCAATGCATTTTTTCCATGAACAATTTATACACATCTTTATAGCCTGAATTTGCTAGTTTTGTGCATTTTTGATGAAAAATGTGAACGAGGCATTTGCGGAATTTAAGACGCTTACCAGTGTGGTTGAATTGGAGTTTATTTGTCCGGTCAAATTCGTTACTTGAAAAGGTAACCTATATCAGCTCCAGTAGCTAAAAGTATCACATGGATATTTAGGTTGTGTTTCTTCATCAGATAACCCCCATTTATCGTCTTAATTTCTACAACCTAATTTGACCAATAACTCATTTCCAGTCTGACGTGCTATGGTGCCTAATTGCAGCATTGATTTATGTTATGTTGTCTTTTCTCGAGATTTGAATTGCTTAACAATCAGACATTTCGTAATATAGTAGTTTCAGTTTATATTTATTAGTATTTCTTTTTTTTTTATAAAGCGATATCTTTCTAATACATTTTGCCATTTATTTATTTTAAGGCTTTTCTTTATTGCTTCCTTCTACCAGAGTGGAGAACTTTGTGTAAAACAGTAGCACCTTTGCTTGTAGCAACATCACCCCGACGTCCCAGATTGTGTTGGAAATAAAACACTTGCAAGATTTGCAATATTCTCAGCTTGTTTTTGATCTTGTGCAATTCTTACACCATCATCATCTTAGAAAGGAGTTTTATTTGAATTATCCAAAATTAGTCAATATCCTTTTATATTATTCGGTTATTTAAACAGCGAAGAAAAGAAAAAAGCACAGCTGGAAATAAAATTGGGATTTGTTGAGAGAAAAAAAAAATTCTATGTCTACAGAAACTGAATTATACAAAGAAGACTTTAATGTCACTGCTGCAAATGAGATAACTTGGAGACATTTAAACGGAAAAGATTTTGAAAAGATGGAAGAGAAACGAAGAAGACATATACAATCTTTTTCAATGCTAGAAGTGCTAACATTTCCAAATCATCGGCAGATATTGTAATTTGCACGGTGTATCATTGATTATAGTACAAGTCACATGGGTCATGCATACGCATTTACTCATTTTAAATTAAATATAAATTGTTTTATTAAAATTTAACACTAATTTTCTTTAACCATAGTCTATTCAATCCTGATTATTGAATGTTCTGCACCTTAACTGTCACCAAGAAACTTCCAGACGAAAATTATCTATCGCTATGGACTTTTACAATGGTGGCCATGTACTAAACTTGGATCAAGATAAGAGCGCGTCGAGTGGAATCGTCTCAGTCGAGGGTAGTACGAATTTGTTTATCAGTATGCGTAGCTTTCATTGTGACATCACAGCGCGCGATATTCAATCCGGATTGTACTGGATTACACCTTTAGGTTCATTTCTTCCAAAAATGTCTACGTACTTTAACATTGATTTTGCCGTATGTACCTCTCGGGGCGTCTAAATAATGACCTTCCATGTATACGAATCCAGATGAAATGAATACCTGCACCTTAAAGGTATGTAGAATCAAATTCTAAAAAATGATACCCATTACTGAAATAGTCGGTGTTGAATACCTACATGACCCGTGTGACTTGTACTATAGTAAACGTCTTCCAAATGATAGTGTAGCCAGTTCACAGAATGAACTAAGAAATGATCACATGAAGTCACGTGACGTCAGATACTGGATTTTTGTAATTCTATCTGATATTTCTTTTAGCTGCATTTGACAACATTTAGACTGATCTTTTGATAACATTCATAATACTAGCTTGACAACATTCAGACAAATTCATTTCAAATGGACAACACGAAATAAAAAATATAAAAATATGGCCAAAATGCAGATAAATAATGTGTACTGGTTGCTTTATTGTTGAAGCATTTGTGCTTTGAACAACAATTGGTACAATAGTTGATATTAAAATAGAAGCAACACTGTTCAAGACCATACAGGATGCAACGCCTGCGTAAAGCAGGTATGCTTTCTCCATCTCCTCAATGGTAAAGTTAACCATCTTAAAGGATTCAACTTTCAAATGATTTTCTATTTCTACACAAAAGGACATCACTTCAAATAAATCCCTTTCATTTCCACAATTTTAAATTTAACATTACTTTTCACTACTCAGAGTACAATCTTAAGTTAGCTAAAGTAACCTTTGTTTCGATTCAGAATTTTATCGCTCTTACTTTCCAAATTTACTTGCAAATTAAACGGAATATAGCTAGCGCAAATTTGAATTGATAAGAACGTTACCAATAAACCTGAAAAGGGTTCTCCATAAAAGCAGAGAGATCTTTGTAGAGTTAAACATATTAGGAAACTTGTACAACGTTCACATGAATTACAAATATTGAAAGCTAAATGTCTGAATAAAGAACAGTAAGACTCTAAAACATCAGAAGATGTGCAAGCACACTGCGTGAAAGAGAAGATACAAATTCACATAGCTCATATAGCACGATGCATTACTTGATATGCGGTGGCGTATTTCCTTTAGGTACTTTAATCATCTGGTCCAAATGCAAAGTTGTTTCATTTTGTACAGCTGACGAAATGCTAAAACCCGTATAAAACCTAATGCTACAGACTAAGAAAATCAATAACCCCTAAAGAACAACGGCAAAGCCCTTACTATATTCAACAAATCAATACCTTTAACGTATGCAACAACCCAATACCAATATTGATTTAACAGTTAAATTAATAAATATCATGTCTTGTTACCTACATTAAATGTTGAGCGAAACAAAAACTACACTATTAACTCTGTTGAGCATGCAGCATATAAATCTGGTCTCACTGGTGTATACAACATGCTTTTGATGACGTTCGTTTTACGATGCCAATAGGTCCACTGCCAAACATAGATATTAGAGAAGTTATAAAACTCGATATTCCATTTTCACTTAGTACACAATCGACTACCTCCAAGCGCGTGAGCTTTAATCGGATAAACATTTGTAACTATGTTGAGGCAAAAGGAAAACCAAACCTCATATTACTACGAATCATTTAACATTTTGGGACTGGTAAATAGGACATGTTTTACCCGCAAACAAATGTCGACTAAAAAGAAACAACATCAGCAAAATCTATCATGCTTTTATGGTAGCCTACAACATGTTTTTCAACACGTTATTGAGGTTCAAAATTGGCCCATCATCAACTACCGACATTGACGAAATTATAAAGCTGATTATTGCAGTTTCTTTTTGCCAGTTCTAAAGTGACTCCCTAATAGCACATGTACTTTTAACTGAACAAAAGTTCTATTCAGTAAATAACGCAGCAGCTCTGATGGAGGTATTACTACTTTTGGACCAAAGGATAGTTACAATAATTCTGTTTCTAAAAATCAAGGTAAAAAAAACCAAAACATGTGTAGCATCCATGAAGCAATTTGGTGAAGCCAGTTCAAGCCACAATGGTGTAAAAGCGCTTAATTAAGATAGGCAAACACTTCGAAGTCATTAAAGCCGGTTACCACTTTAAAGTACCTAAGTTTTCCTTTAGTGGTTAGAAGAACGAGTGAAAAGACACCAATTGTTTCGTAGCCTGATGTATACTTGTGACAACCGGACGACGGTATCTCACCGAAGTATCCGGCAAAGTGCACATTTGGTGTAACACTGTCGTATCTTGTACTACTAATGGTGGAAGCTAGGTAAGGTATGCATAGCACACATTCTAAGTTTTTTTTTAGATATCTAACAGGAATTGCGACACATTTAAGATGTTCTAGTCACTCTGGTTCACCTTTATATATCGAGACAAAACCAGATGAAACTACTAGGTCAAACAATTAACATTGACTTAACCAAAACATTAACCCCACTTCTAATTTAGGTTACCCTCTAATCCATCTACTAACTGTTTTGCATGAAGGCGTCATGATATACAATGCGCAAAACTTTGGAGCATACTAACTAGAAGATATTAAGTCATATGGGGAACAAGAAGACAACACCTAACAACTGTTGCACACAGTAATAATGAAAGAACTAAAGAACTCGCAGATCTTTGGAAAGAAATCAACAAGAACAAAATAAATTTTAGGTGTTAAAGATTTCTTTAAACGAACAATTCAGTACTTCGATTGATTTTATTCAGGTATTAGAATCTGTCAGAGAAAGAGCAGGTGTTATAATTAGCATCCAATAATATTTACAACCAGTCAAGCAGAGAATAAACAATGAGATAGATGATTTAGAAGGCGTGAGACAATCAATACTCGGAAGATTACTTGAACAATTTGTTCGTTAGATTTAAGAGATACTAGATAATAACATCCAACACAGTACTGACTTAAAATATGTTTGGTTCTCCGAAATGAGCTTAATTGGTGTTTTTGATACTGCGTCCAATAATATTTACAAATGTTTTATTCAATTTGATTGGTTACTTACCTTAACTATTAATTACCAAACAAAAATCAGACTAGACTGGTCTCCCCTCTTTTGGATCAAACCGGTTCTGATACAAATTACACTCCAGTAATATAGCGTTGCATGTGTGATATTACAAAAATAAGGTTTTTGCTATTGCGACTTCACTATTTAATATCTGATACAAAACAGGCAGCAATTTTTCAAACACTTTTGGCTCTTGAATTCACTCATCTTATATTTCTTTGGCGTGTACAAATATAAAAATGTGAGAAATATATATAATGATAGAAACAACCACACGAACATACGGTGCAAAGTTATATGTTTCGTATATTAACCGTCAAAATTATAGTTATTGGATCGGCTTTAAAATATTGCACATACAAATTTAGCTGCTGCAATTTGGATGTAGTCGTATCCTTTGACTTTTAGCATCGTCTTCTTGACAAAGGCCCACTAATATTAATTGATAATTATATGAGTGAATTTGCTTCTTTTTAAATTTCCAGATCATAATATGTTGCATTCACATTGTTAACGATCTAGGTCAAGGTTTGTCTTCAGATTTTAATGCAGTAAGTACTTCCAGAAGCATCTTGCAGCCTATACAACTCGCAGTCCCTTAAAGTCTTCGATGATCCACCCAACAGCTCCATTGATGGATTGCATGCTTAAACTGTCGGAATTTTGTATGAGGACATTGTCCCTGTTTTTTTTTTTCAAAAATCTCTGCGTCTATATTCTTTTTTAGCTGCTAAAATCCCTACCTTTGAGATGGAAGTAAAGAATGTGAAAGTATATCAGACACATCTACACTAAGAGTAGGAATTCATACATACCGACAAGTCATGTATAGTAAATTTATGAGACCGTTCATTGATTCTGGAGGAAACAAAAATCTACAGGGTACGTAGGCACAGTGCAAGTTTTGTTCCATTTTCAAGTGTCCAAACAAATCTATTGATGATGTCGACTTCAACTGTTCAAATTTGAAAAGTGATACTAAAAATTAATATCGCTAATTAATATTGACATTCTCGAAACCCTATATATAAAAGTTTGACAGAGCAAACTCCAGTTTATTTGAGAGGTTTGCTTTACTACGTCTTTTGACAATGTCTCCCAGTTCCCGATAGTACAGCGCCACGGGCCATATTGCTCCAATCATGAGAACCAAACAGCGGTGTAAAGAGCATTGTATGAATGCGATATTTTATCACTACTGCTCTACACCAATTCTGTTTCTTTTTTATTGCATAAACTTCGTCTAGAAAGAAAAGTTTGTGATTAGCTATTTCGACATGGGATGAAGTCTTTTAACAGACTGTCGGTTGTATTTACTGTAGTAAAAAGTCTCTAAAATGTCGCATATACAACTTTCATATGATATATTATGTTGTTCAGGGATAAACTTAGTATTCAACTTGGCAAAATGTATAAATGAAAGATTTTGTATGAAAAATTAGCTCGTGTTAATGTTATGAAAACCGATCGCATGATAGCATAACGTGTAACGTCTTAACGTGTTTTAACGCGCTTGTACTATCAAATATATGCCATAGATTTATGAAACATCACAAATTCAAATACAGCATGTGATAATTCAGTTTTTAACGAGCACGTTTATCTTTATTTCTGTTATTTTCAGGACCCGTTCCATGTTAAATGGTGACAAATATGTGGGCTCAGACGAGGCAAGATGTTGGCATAGCTGAAACTATAGTGCTCAGCTGTGTCACATTGTGCCACATGTGGGCTTCACGTTCACATCGACACGTCTGCAGGAGTCGTGCAACGGAATCACATTGTGCCACATGTGGGTTCATAGTTAACATCGACACGGCTGCAGGAGTTGTGCCACTGTATAAACGTAATGTTCGAAAGGAAAGTTGCATTATGTGAGATTTGCATTACTGTTTACAGAAATAAATTATGCATTACCAATACGACATTAAGACAAGACTCGTTGGATACGGGGGATCTGAAAGGTAGTGTCAATTTAAGGAACATTGATTTAATCAAAGCCTGTGATCGTATAGCAATCATTT
This sequence comes from Megalonaias nervosa, assembly GCA_016617855.1. NCBI lineage: Eukaryota > Metazoa > Mollusca > Bivalvia > Unionida > Unionidae > Megalonaias > Megalonaias nervosa. Next base: position 2,349 of record JAECUM010044710.1, on the reverse strand, counting down.
GTTTCGCTGAATGGTGATTGGACTGGTTAACTGCGGTGGCTTCATTCTCTTTTTTATCAAACCTTACAGTCTGCGTGTGTGTGTGAGTGTGATTTAGATTTTTAACGTAGCTTTAGCAATTTTTCAGTCATATCGCTACGATGTCTGCAGTGTGACAGATTATAATGATATAACAGATATTATGAGATAGTACAGTCTGCCAACTTTATAATATCACCATTGCAAAGTCTGACGAATTTAAAGAAACATTCTGAGCAGACCCGGCCCTAGGACGTACGGGGTCCAAGGCAGCAAGCGATAAGCGTGGGGCCCCAAGCAAACAAACTGCATTGCGGAGAAGCGCAGGGCCCAAGGCATTTGCCTCGTTCGCCTTGACCTAGGGCCGGGCCTGATTCTGAGTGTGTATACCATTGTTTACTCGTTACTATACAACATAGCTTAGCGAACACGACAAAAGTTATTACTATTCTCAAATATCTCTTTCTCAATTCCCCTCCTACAAAAGACAAGTGCCGGTAAAATCTTTTGAATTCACAATTTATACGTGGAACACTAATGCTTCCACCTCCATTTCATACGGTGCAAACTTTTTATGTGTATGATTTACCGGAGAATTGTCAAGCTTGCCTTATTACAGGCACTATAATTGATAACTCCCCATATACCCGGCTATAGCCATAATAACTTGTCAGGGTTGTGCGATGTGGATGTGTTTGTGCAATTATATCAACAGGTACTTGTAATCACTTTATCAACGTTTAACAGTTGAAGATCACCCTACTCATCGATGTACGGCCCAGTATGAAGATTATCCTAGTCATCGAGGTACGGTCCTAGCGTACACGATCACGTAGTATTAAGTCGGAACATTATGATCCTTCGTCTAAAATCTCTGAGATGAAAATATGCAAAATTCACCTAGCAGAATAAGAAATCTTCCGCTATAAACAGCTACAGCTCTGGCAATTTGACTGATGTACTAATTAATTTCGTATTTTTCTGGATTTTTCATATCTTTAAGAACAATCAAATAGACCAAGAAATAATGATTTTGTAACATATTCGAAAAAATGTAGTAAACTCTCCGAATTTTTCTGGTAGTTTTTCAAATGGATTTGTGTCTTCTGTAAAAAGAAAAATCTTTTGAATTAAACCTTAAAAGACGTTGAAAATAAAAATTAGTATATGTGGCCTTATTTCAGATATCACAGGAAAGGATCCAACAGTCGTTCTGTAAACGGGATTTGGGTGGGGTTTGATTGGACACGAGAATAAATACATACATACATACATACATACATACATACATACATACATACATACATACACGGGAATGGGATGGAGAATAAAATTGGGTGCGCCATGTTCGCATTTGTCTATCTCCGACTTTGAGACTTGAGTTTGTTCCTTCGAATCAAGTATAACATATGCTTTCGCTCATGGTTTACATTAGGTAGACAAATTAAGAGACTGTAAATTTCCTGGGCCGTTTTTTAAATTGTCTTTTATCTCTTCCACGTGTACTACTACTGTGCTGTTTTCTTCTCCAGTTTATATTTGAATATCTTGATTTTGTAAATCTAAATAGACTGATGGAATGTTATATAGCGATTTGAAACGGTGTATGTGATTTTCTCTACAAGAAACCCGGGCTAGGTAGATCTGTGTAATATAATAGTTACAGAACAAAAGCTGCATTGTCCTTCTCCTTTCAAAAGATCTACACTTCCATCTTGCTTTAAATCAGACCTCCAATACTTTCAAAGAGTGATATAAAGGAAAATAGGACAAGTTCTTTACACAGGTTTACAAATATTATTGAGATAAATTAAAGCGTCAAAATTTCAATGAGCAAATTAGATATAACTGGTAGTTGGGGCTTGTGTCAAGTTACACGTTTTAAGGCAGCAGAGTTAACATTTGTTGAAGATCAACAGACCTGATCTCTATAGAAACCACATATATTATGCACGTTTAGAGCTTTTCTTGAGCAACCATACGTGCACAAGAATATATACAGACAATTTACTTTTTGAACACAAATAACGCTTTTAAACTAATGAAGAATTAGCATTATTGAATACTCTGTATTCTGACCTATATAACATATCAGCATGACACTCCGAATTCTCTCTATTCTTAAAATGGGTTTTATTATGCAGCAAATAACCAAATTTTCATGTAGAATTGACCAGGGTTGCGGTTAAAATAACAAGGCGAAAAAACAAAAATGCATGTAATCTGCAAAGATGTATGAATATATCATTTAAAAAGAAAACGAAATAAATAAACAGACTAAATACATGATTTGCATAGAATCAATGTCCTGGAACCCCTTTCTCTCTCTCT
>JAECUM010044709.1:0-15526 GCA_016617855.1 Megalonaias nervosa | reverse complement strand
TGCTTGTGTGTTAGTTTTAAAATACTTTTTAATTTAGTTTTGTTTCATTACATTTCATTGTAATGATTGTTTTCACGCGATTTGATATTTTTTCAGTAAATTCAGTTTGTATAGAACGTAAAAGATATTGCATTAGCACTATTTTTTAGCTAACTCTGGTTCATAGCGTTTGTAAACACTACGCGAAAACGATTGGCTACTGCCAAGGTTATTTCGGCCTACTTGTTAGTCTGAATAAATAATGTTTTATTTTTATATATTTTCAGCGTGAAAATTTAGTTCTTAGATAGGGCTGTTCTTGCTACGTGACAAATTTCATTTTTTCTATTGCGTTGTTCAAGTGTTAAGAGACCACGTGACCTATCACGCGAGAATCGGATGATGTTTTAGTTGGGTTTAATACCCATTCTGAGAGCTTTTCAGTTAGTCGTATTCTTAACACCTTGAAGGTACAAGGTGTTTTATATTGTTGATGCCGACTTGTTCTGAAGTTTTTCTGTTGTTTTGGAATTTAATAATTTATTCTCCGGAAAACTAAACAAGTGTACTTTTTTATAAAATGTTCTGGGACAAAGAAATTCAGTGGAAATTTATTCTGGAGTTTAACGGAAACATTATAAACTGTGATTCAATCGAGGATCTGTTGCCATTAGTACAACGACCTAATCTGACGTCATCGCCTTCATATTGGAATTTCATCGAGATTCAAACCCGGATTCTATTAGAACTGTTTAGTGATAGGACTTGTATTTTTTAATCTTAGGATTAAATTTTGGATTATATTCACAAACCGTAAGTCCTATTTCCAATTTTTACATTGTTTTCTAGGGAAATAAATTATTTTGTTAAAATATACAAAGCTTGTTGGATTCACTCTTCTCTTGTTACCTTTGCACTAGCCTACACGTAACAATATATAAGATTCAATCTCTACCGGAAAACCATTGTCCCTAGCGGTATTCCCAATCTATGACTTAGCGAAGTGTACCGTCCATCGGCCGTTTAGCGTAACGCTTAGCACACTCATTTTATCGATCGCTATCTACCGTTTACTGTATCTAGAGCGTTTGATACGCTATAAGCTATGTAGCAAATAGGACATTTCCCAATTTCATCACAACACAAATCGTAGACGAAAAGCTATTACAAAGAAATGTTGTTTCATTGCACTGTGAACCATATGTAACCTACAAATTCCAATTTCTCAACACATGTAATTCGTAGACCTGATCAAACTTTGTACACAGTCAGTCGTGGGGCATATGGAAAAACAAAGTCAAATCTGATTGCTCAGAAAAATATTATTGTAATGGTTCAATAATTACATGCCGGCATGTTCGTTCGCGTCGTAGGCAATGGCGTGTCATCTGAAACATTCATAGGCACCAGTGGAGTCAAGCTAGTGTACGTGTTAGCGCCAGACATCTTCTCTATGATTTTCTTTTCAATGCTTGCACATGCCTTCTGTAACTATGACGCTTGGCATGACATCTGATATCGAACTGATGTCAAACTCTTCAATTTGTGGAGACTACGTGCAGGGATGAAATTACAGTATGTGATTGTTCGTGATTTCCCATTTGCGCGAATAATTTCCTGAATACCAATATTGATTCTGACATTCAACAGAGCACGGACCATTTCTCTTCAGCTTGTGATAATTTCGGTCTCTGCTTGTACCTAGACGGCTCAGGTGATGCACCGACCTACACTAGGAGAGCCTTACGTAGAGCTTATCTCTACAGTGAATGGTCAAACCATCGAGGCAGGAGACAAGTTCACCTACGTCGGCAGTTAACTGTCACATGTAGTCAGCAACGATGATGAAACCAACGTAAGAGTATCTAAACGAAATGTGGATGTGGGCAGGCTACCCACAAATGTGTGAAAACATGGAGATATCAGTATGTAAATTAAACTGAAGGTCTACAAAACCATTGTGTTGCCGACCCTGTTGTTTGCATGCGGAATCTGAACGGTATACGGACGCCATGTCATGCCAAGAAGTTCAGCCTATATACATGGTCTGCCTGAGTTAACTGATGATGATAGGATAGCAGAACAAGGTTGCAGAGAACAAGGTTCTTACTAGGGCAGGCATTCCTAGCGTCCATACTCTGCAAATGAAATCACAGATTATATGGGCAGACCACTTGACCAGCATGTCAGACGAGCTACTACCAAAGAAGATGTTTTACGGTGAGTTGGAGGACACCCGATGTCTGGGAGGTCCACAAACGCTTCAAAGACTCCCTCAAGTCATCCTTGAAAAACTCAAACATTGCCCCCGAATCTTGCGAAGATTTCACACACCATTGTTCCACCTGGCACAGTCTCAACCATAGCGGAACTACAGACTATTAGCTGAGGAGCAGCGTGAATTGTAGAACTGCAGCAAATCCTCTTTTGGAGGAAACAACCCAAGAGTCATCATCCTGTGTGCCACATACAGTTCTGAAGTCAAATTTGCTTGATCATCCATTCACTTGCACACAAAAATCATGCCAGTTAGTAATATCACGTGGTAATCTATAGAATGTTTGCGTAGTATATGGTTTTCATGACCCTTTTGTTGAAGAAGATTTGAATCAATGATAGAGAATTCTAAGGCAACAATGCAGATTGTTTGGTGTTCAAATTTTCGCATACCTCCAGAGTAGTGTAGGGGACGATATACAGACAATGGGACTTGTCATTAGAGAAAACCTGGTGGGACTATATATGGACAAGGGAAATTTAACATGGGTGGGACTATATACGGACAAGGGAAATTTAATACAGAAGCAGATTGGGCTAAAATTACAAAATTGTCCCAGAATTTAACAGAGACTAAACATATCCCGGAACATTAGGTTACATTGGTTTAGAATAAAATGGATAAACCTAGGATATATTTATAGCCTCAACTTGTGTGACGATCCTGTTTAAAAACCCTAGTATCTATTTATAGCTACAACCTGTGGAAATTCCTATGGGAAAACCCAAGTCTATATTTATAACCTCAAAATTGCTAGCTTCAATGACGTCACTATACTGGATACTAGGGGAATAATGGCAACAGTGATGCAAGTGGACATCCACATTAACAATTTAGTCAGAGTATCCCGTCCCTGTAGCGTTGCGCCTGTATTTGCTCGTTCAGCGTGCTGTGCCGAATCGCCTCATCTACAATATCGCGTCATGTCAGCTGTATGTTTAGCCCCAAAGTAGCTCTTCTAACACCCTGTAAAATCCGAAAATATGTGATATTGGAATTACACAACCAAATTGATGTTGTGCGTTAATTTATGATCGGCGTGGTGCGAATCCTAAGTAGAAATTTGTATTGGGAGGGGATGTAGCACCAAAGAGGGCAGCTGGTTTTATATCATTCTTGCTACTTTAACAGCAGTTTCGGCTGCTGAAGCGACAAGGCGTGTTACTGCAGCAGATTTAAATGGTCTTTTATCTGCATTATCTGTGATGTCCTTGGCGAACATCATTGAGGGCCTTGCTCTGCGAGAATAATCGTCAGAATATCGTGCGAGAACACGTATAATCGTTACCACGTCAACATTGTCCAGGCATGCTTCGATTTCTTGCCGTCTATGATATCGGGCGCTGTTAAATAACGCCATGACGTTCGTAATTAACAAAACCACGACGTTACCCATCAGCGTGTGGATTACCATCGATTTTCACGAGCGTTCCTTCGACCTCAATAAACGCTAATGCTTGGTCAACCCCACGTCTAGTAAAACTTTTGTCCATCTGGGGTCAGCATTATTTACTCCAGTGAGACCAAGAACCTCTCGATAAACCAATCTTTGATTTAGGATTTTTCCCTGCATACTCACTTGCGGAAACGCTGCAGCGTTCTCAAGAATTTTCTGACGCTCCTCCGCTTTAAAAAATTGTACCGTTAGTAATTCTGATTCAAGCTCTGGCGGTTCTTCATACGCAAACGTGCCATCATTATCACCGACTTCTTCACGTGCCTCTTTCGCGGCGGTTTCTGCCCGTGTTGCTTCCTCAATTGCTTCTTTGATTTTTTTTCCGGCATGATTGCACTGGCGCCTCGAATTACTTCGTTGTTCCCCAGAAGACGCTGTAGTGTTTGCGCCGTTGCTTCTGTCGCCGTGGAGATTTCTTAAGAAGGCTTAATGAACGTATTTAATAGTTGTTGGATCCAGCGGTGAGATAATTCGTATTTTGATTGACGCGGTTGTAGTTGTTGTTAGACTGCATCGGGCATTTGTAAATATCACTGTAGCGTTACCAGGTACTCCTGCGCTAGTCGTGTTTTTTTGTTGTTGTTGTTTTTTTTTTCGATTCAGCCGGTGATTCATCACTCACTTTTACTAATTGAGTATTTAGCTATTTTAATAAATATATTTTGTCAATGCCCATCCGGTATCGCACTGGCGTTGACATGGACCCATGTGGGTGGTTACAAGTTTCCGGTTGTGCATGTGAAAAGGTTTTGAAACGGTTTTTAAATAACGAAGAACATATTGGCGTTCCCAGTATGGCTTTGGGGACCTGTATGTATCGCTGTCTCATATATAACACGTCCGTGTTTTTGTGTATACCCTTGGAAATATCGGTCCTGGATATGATTTTCGCTCTAGCATGACATCCTCGTACACCACTAGGTTGTTAATACAACATTTTTTATTTTTTATTTTTTGTGGTAAGTCAACATATGCGCCGCTACCGCGTAATACGTTATATTTCATTGTATGAAATAAGATTTCAGAAATCATTTCAAACTTCCAGCCCGAACCTAGTTCAGTAAATTCCTCTATCTTTTTCCAGATTTCCTGGTGTATTTCTTCGGCTAGCAAACGCATATTAGTTCCAAGCAAAACACGTCTTGACTTTGCGTTAATATAAGGGTCTGCAAAATCATTGTCAGTCGATTCGTCTGCTACAAGCAGCTTTGAAAATATAACGTGATACTGCACTAGGATTCGCAAGCCGCTGTGTTTTTCAAGTTCAAGTTTTACGGTTGGTTCTAACAAATGATAAAGATCAGTTGTAGTAAAATTTACAAGTGCGATTTCTGTATCAAACCTATAACTGTTGTCAAATCCGGCAAAGGCGGTCGCTATTTGTGTAGGTTTCCCCATAAGACTCTTTTTAGCTATATCACGTAACTGCAACATTGTTATATAATGTAGTATCATATATCTAATTGATTGTTCGATCGATAACTCACTGCGCGCCAGCTGAACAATCAATTAGAGATACAAAATTGCTTATAGTATAATGGCACAGATTTCGCAAGTGAACAAGAACACTATTACGTTCACCCTGTTTTCAACGAGTACGCGGGAAATATGTTAGGATCAGTGATTCGCGTGAGATATCAAAAACCGATTGGCAAAGCAACACCAGCCGGCTATAAGATCAGCGTAAGCAGAGATAATACTGAACGAGTTGAAATGTTTAAGAAAGATTTTATTTACACATTATTCTGTGATGAAATTCCAGAAGGACAACGTGTATATCATGTTAACGGTGCGGTTACCGATGACAACATTGAAAACTTGTCTTTGCAAAACAAATTTCAACCTCACCCTGTGTTTGATTTGTATGAGGCCTCTGACAAAGGAATTATTCGACACAGAGAAACGAAAGAAGTGATAGGAAAAATGAACAATAGCGGATATCTTAGAGTAACTGTCAGAGGAACACTAACAGATCGAGTTGGTTATTATAGCCATCGTTTTGTTTACGAGACATTTAACAGACCAATATCAAATGATTTGGCTGTCGATCACATTGATAAAATTAAAACAAACAATCGTCTGGAAACCTCGAACTTGTCACGTCAAAAGAAAATAGTAGACGAAGTGGTAGTAGAAATAATTTCAAAAATCCTAAAAGACCTATCATTGCAGTAAATTTTGAAACTAATGAAACCAAAAGATTTCCTTCAATCTCAGCTGCTGCCAGATACTGTAAGATAAATCCAGCTGCAATAAAACTTGTAGCAGACGGCAAAACTAAATCGGCAACGTCAATGTCAACATTTGACAGAATCGTCTTTAGATATGACGATTAATTATATTTTCTAACTCAGTTTTGGTAAGACAGTTGTGAGCAAACATTAGAACATCATTTTTGTTAAATTTCAGCGTCATTACTGCCCTGTCATTAAGTTTATTTTTTTCTACCACTGTCAGCAGAATTTTGTTAGATTCGCCTTGCATGACATTAACGTCAACAGAATAAGAACTGCAACCCGACAAGCATTTTCGCACTGCCTCAGCTAATTTTCCGTAATTTAATATAATAACCCTTTGATGATACTTTAATTCGTCAGTCATCCTGTTATTATATAATTAGATAAAAATATATTATAATATGAATCTGATGAAACGACTTGCTGATATATACGCGGGCGACAATTTTACAGGGGGAGATATAATCTCGGACGACAAAGTCGTCTGCGATACGATCGTCACATCGGTTGGTTATACCGAGGACGACATTTTATTTAACAGCGACGACGAACAAGACGAGATTGTATGTGTAGTTGACAAGAAAAATGACAGCAGACCTACTACTGGACGATATAATGTTAAGTATCATATTACCAAAAAATAAAATTTAATTTTACTGTTGCAGAGCAACAAGTGTTTTGGCAGCTGATAAAACCTTTCTTAAACACGAAAATAGCTGGCCAACAAAAGAGCATAAAATTCGATTTCATATTTGCTAAGATATTTAACCTAATGACGATCTCTGATGATCGCAGACAATATCTAGCATCGTTATGTAAGCCTGTAAAATGTAAATCTGTCAAACGTAAGTATGAGGAAATTTATAACAACATTATTTTATCACAAGCGATGAAATCGACCGAGTTGGTACCCAACTATTAAATTTATCGCTGTATCCCCTCCACTTGACGAGACTTTTGTTGCCGCGCTTCCTAATAACTTTTTCGATAACAAATACATCTTGTTCAGTTTTCTGAAGTTCTTGTTCTTAAAAACTACCAGTTATTTTTTCCCCTGCTAGATCCTTTAGCGCATATGTTACAGGTATTGTTAAAAGTACTTTATCAATAACAAACACTTCTTCGTTCCAATTTGGAGTAAATCCTTTTTCGATCACCCTTTTCACTAACGAAATTCTAACTTTATCACCAACTTTAAATTTATGTCTGCAGTACATGTTTTCATTTGCTAATATCGGATTTTTAATTGCGTCATTTGGTGACATCCTGGTGGTTCGATGTTTTGTGTTATTATATTTGTCAACTATCTGTGGAAGCTCATCAATATATCTGTTTGTGTTTTTAGCTGTCATATGTTTATGTATAAGTTCGTTTAGTGTACGATTAAATCGCTCGACGACAACGCTTTTTCCTTCATTTCCAGTGACATACTTTTTGATGTTATTTTGCTCCAAAAACTGCTCAAATTTTTTATTGAAAAACTCCGATCCGTGATCGGTCCAAATTTTATTTGGTTTTCTTTCTGTACTTGTCATTATTTGCGCTAGCGCATCAGTCATCGATGTCCTTGTTTTATCTGAAACGGGTACACTAAACGCGTACTTACTAAAAACGTCTATAACGTTAAAAAGATACTCTTTTGGAGCGCCATCGGCGCCAACATTAAATCGAGCAAGATTTGAGACATCTACTAAATTTATCGCCCAGATATCATCTACAGCATTTGCGACGACCTTACGTCGTGTAAACTTTTTTTTTAGGTTTGTGTAATTGAGACGCAAGCGTCTCCGCTGCCAGATCATCGTACAATTCTCTTTTGCAGAGTGCAGGCTTTTCAAGGCCTAACTTATGTTTAGCCCCAATAATTCCCTGCACAAGCTTTCGATCAATACGTTCTCGCATATTTACCGGTTTCAGGTCACTAAGTTCATCTAGCATGCTTTTATTACAGCCAGGCTTATCTTGCTCATTATCCCGATAACAGATATCATGACGCATTGCTAATGCATCAACTTGATTATAAGGCTCCTGCCCAGGTAGTGGATTGTCGTTTTCGTCCAGTTGCTTGTCTAATGGATTATAAGGTCCTGTGTACCTGTGAAATGGCAATGTGAAACATCCTTTTGGTTTCGGTAATTTTCCAATAATTTTATGAATATCGTTTCCACTGCCAATTATTTCACGGCGACTGCAACGTTGACAGTATGTAACGATTTTATATTGTTCTATGCAAAGATCACAATCACAATCACAATCACATTTCATTTTATTTTGTTAATCGTTATGCAAAATGTTTGTAAATTATAAAATCTGAAAACTTTTTGTGAAAAATGCTTTTTCTGCCGTTTTCTGTCCAATTTTGGGGTAAAATGGTCGAAAAATCATAGAAAACTGGTCCGATTTCTCATTTTTGAGGGTCAAACCCCAAGGGGGTTAACGGGAATTTAACATAGGAAAATTGAAAAATCCTTTTTTTCCTGGTTTTGGATTGGTTTTTTGCACAATTTTCCACAATTTTTCAGAGATTTTAAGCAAACATCAACCAAACACCAGTCCAAAACCAGCCAAAAAAAAAAAATGATTTTTCAATTTTCCTATGTTAAATTCCCGTTAACCCCTCGGGGTTTGACCCTTAAAAAATGAGAAATCGGACAGAAAAGAAAAATCCACAAACGATTAATCGTCTACTAAAATAACTTTGTCACATGCTCCAGCTCCAGTTACTGATTTCAGAAACATACTTTTTTTCTTCCACAAACAGCACAAACACTTTTTAGTATTATTCTATTATTGTTTGTTTTTTTTCTATTGTCTCATTGCTGTTATCCGTTTTAGTTTTACATTTGAGGCAATATGTTGTCGTATACACAAAATTAATTGCAATCTCATCATTAGCGTAAGAAGGCTGCTTGTCAAACTGTAAAATAAACTTTAAAAAATCAACGGACTGGGACATCTGCCGAACAAACATAATACAATAATAACTACAAGCGGTTGTCCCAATTGGCTGTAGTTGATTAGACGAATAACATATTTTTTCAATTTTTTTAAAAATATATGTTTTTATAAGATCGCTTGGAGGAAGTCCGAACGAATCAAAATAATTGTTATCGTAAATAGCTACCCAATGTGTGCCAGATCCATCATTGAAGTCTTGTACCACGAAGTTACGAACCACCTGCTGACACATTATCTAATTCGTCTTTAGAATATACTCCACAAAATCTGACAATGTCATTCAATTTTTCAATGATATCAAAATTACTCAACGGCGTCTGGTACCTGGTAGTGTTAGTCCACGTCCTATCCCTAACAGATTTGGAATCAGACTGCCTGCTAACCCTGCTAAAATTGGAGCGAAAGGAATGATTCCTCCTTGTTTTTCTCGTGGACGCCTTGTTTTCTTTTTTTTAGTCGGTGACGATTTTTTAGCTGTTATTTTATTTCTTATTGTTACATAAAACTAACGATAGATTCGTTTGATACCATTGCCGGATATAGCTTTTTTCGTAGCCCCTGAAACTGCCCCAGAAGCAGCCGCTAGCCCCAGAGTCCCTAACACAGGCAATATTTTGGATATTATTACAGAAAATGCTGGTCCGAGAAATCCACCGCGGTTAGACACGGCTGTTATTTGTGCAGTGGATAATTTTAGCACAAACGGTTTTCCCCGATCGAGTCTATTGATTTGCTGTTGAGTTAACAGTACTTTTCCTGCGGTCTGGAGACGTCGGAGACTGGGGATATCATTAGCGAAACAGAATTATGTTTGGCAATCGCGCTGACAACTTTTTAATCTGACTTGGAGTTAGGTGTATTTCTCTGATTGTGTATTCCGTTTTCATTATATCGAGGTTGTCACACAAATTATACTTGTATTGTCATTTTTCCTTTAGGCGCATCAATTGTCAAAAATCGATCACTAACAACTAGCGCGTACACATTATATTGTTCAGCTGGCAGCGCGCCAAGCGTAGAAGTGACTTCAATATCAGCAGTCGATCTGATAGCTTGCTCGGAGTGTTTTGAAACGTCAAAATAGAAGATAGGATATATTGATCGAAATTCTTCTATTGATATCTGAGATCCACTGTCTGCGTCTTGGTATTTTTGCATAGCCTCCATAAGGTACATATACGGCCTAGATACGTTTTTTGGTGGCGTCATCAGTAAAATTGCATTCGATTGCACGTTCGGGATATTGCCTAGAATTTATTCTAACAAATATTCGTCTGACATCTGGGTTATCAAATACGGAGTTGTTCATTTCTTGGTCATTGCGGCGTGCCTGTCGTTGAAATACAACAAACAAATGTCGAGGTAATTGTTCGTTTGACGTAGTTGTAACACGCCATGTGTAATCGATTGCATTAGGAATAGCTGTTTGATAAATTCTGTTCTGCTGGAAATAGATCTTTTTCGTATATTTAGTCAATATTGATTCGAGTTCCATCATTTTAGCTACAGACGGAACAACTCGCGGCATCCACAGAGCTAATCTTGTAATAGCAAACTGACCTTCAGCTGCTCCATCGGCATGCGTTATACAATCGTTTTGATTCGCTCGATCTAAAATAAGCGTATGTTTTAGTCCTCGAAATACTTTGTTGTAATCACGGCAAAATCCAAATATTGTGCTTAGCGGAAGCATCATTGTTATTTGGCTAGATTCTGCAGCAAATGCTTTTCGTCTGGCGTATCCTTCGTTATATCTTCGGTTACATGTACAAATAACGCTGTTTATTAAATCTAACATAGCTACTGCATCTGCGGCTGCACCTGGCGGTGTTATACTAAGATTATTACAAGCTTGTGTCAGGGAGATTCTCACAGCATTTACATCCGCTGCTGCAGCTGGTGGATTAATACCAAATTTTGCAGCATTTGCTATAAGAAAATTTCTAACAATTACAAGGTTTGCAGCGGCGTCAGCACCATGCGTAAGAGCACCTCTTGAAATAAACTAGTCTGAAGCAGTTGTCCCATTTCCGGTGTCTTTGAACCACATCATATTTGTGGCCACTGATCTCGAGTAATCGTCACTAAATGAGACGATATTAAGCATTATACTCGCTAACGGCAAATGCATTGAAATATCTTCCACTGTTTGATTGGCAAGTTGATACCGTGCGCTTTGAAATAAACTTCAGCCGTTATTGACAAGTGCAATTTCTGTACCAGCTGGAATATTACCGCCTGCTGCAGTTAATAACTGACCACGCACTTCTAATACTGCCTTGTGAGGTAACAGAAACAAGTCCTCGTCACGTGTATTAAAAGTCCTGGCACCAGCTTTATTTGGTTCGTTTGAGTTCTCATCCAGGTATTCAATGTATCCAAATTCTGTCACTATGTCGTCGGTATCATGTTCTTCGGCAAGATCGAGATAATTTATGACTGACATTATTCTATTTTACCACACAAAACTGCAACGACTAAAATTTAGCAGGTGTTATTCTTGTTTTCGCTACAAGTTTACGACTACATTTTCGCCGCTTGGTGATAATAATTTTTTTGTGGTAGCTATCATAGCCCGTTCTGTTTCTGCTGTCGGTGCAATATCTGATATTGCTCGCTTTATTTCCAATGCTGTCGGCGCTTCATGTTGTGGATCGCCTTTAATTTTTTCAGCAACTTTTTGTCCTAATGCAGTACCAGCTGTGCTAGCAATAGCTTTACCTGCGTCAAGTGCAATTGGTGCTACTTTGCGTGCAATTCCTGGAACATTTTCAATAATGTCCGTAAATATATTTCCAAAAAATCCTCCAACGATTTTTCTTCTGTAAACTTTCTTTCGCTGTCTCATTTTATTATATCAAGAAGGTTGTACAAAAATCTATGCCGATGACGTAAGTCATTGCACGCGTAGGTGTAAGTAATAAGTAACAATCTCGTTATTCAAATTCAACTGTCTACCCGATTGGTCTGTTAGTTGCATTGTTATACTCGCTATTTGATTTTCAGGAGTAATTGAATAATATATTATTTGTCGAGGAGTAATTTGCGTTAGCGATCCTGGTGGGACATCAGGTGAAAAACTGTAGATTGTTCGACCCTGGCTACCTCTAGCTAAGTAGGACCCAGATGCGATAGAACAATGAATCAATATTGTATTTACGTCAGTTATGTTCACTGGCAGGTCACCGTCATATGATACACTTTGTTCTGTAACACTGCCGTACTGCTGGTTCTTAAAGCCTAACAGCGATGCAATATTAGTCGCTGGGGAGAAATCGATTATCTAATTATTTTTTTAGTGTAATTCTAGCTCGTAGCGTATTATAGTTTGGAACAAGCTCAAAATTTCCTGCAACACCAAAGGTGCTGATCAGCTCTTTTATCGTTTTATTAATATCGGTCACGTTATATGCTCCTTGTGGTATTTTGACTGATGTCCTGGAGCTTTCACTCCGGGCCCGAGACTTAAATGTAAGGTCATCGTTAAAACCTTTTTTTACGTTTGGCATAGAGTACCATAGTGTAGCAGAAATTAATCCAATTTTGTACTGTCTACTATCTAGTATTATTGGCGGATTGTAGTAGACGGAAAAGTTTGCGCTGTCACTCGTTGTGAGGAGTAACAAAGTTGTCGACATTATATACGATCGCCATGCAAAATTTCGTACTCGGACGATGTTAGTAATCTGCTCGATCTAAGATGATCTAGTATATCAATAATTTTGTTGTCAATTTCAGTGCTTTCATTACCCGCTTCCTTGGTTGATATTAACAGCAGTAGCCTGTCAACTATATCTGCGTTTGATGTAAAAACTTTAACGCCAGATCCAGTGGTTTCTCTTTCCTCTGGTAGTCTTTTATCTCGATTACTTTCGTTTACATTTAACAGTCTTTTAAAATTCCAACCTCTACCATAACCTCCTGGTTTAGTTCTGTATTGATGCGCTGTTATGTGTAAAGTCTCAGCAGCAACTCCGTCTCTTATTTTATGTGACAGAGGTATGAATTCTTCCTCTTCTTTAGCAGTTTTAATTTCTTCATCAGCTTTCCAAAAATCATTGTATACTTTTTCTAAAATAACTATCAGTTTATTGTAATTATCTTCTGGCCAATTTCTAATGTTGTTAAGATCATCTAGTTTTTCATTTTGCAAATATTTTTCAATAAATCTATTATACTCAGCATCATCTATTTTTTCCCTAGCTTTTGTTCTGTAAAATTTTATCTGACCTTTAAGAGACATGCCTTCCACGATACTTTCTTGCATCATTCTTTGATACTCAGTTAATTCCTTAGTTCCTCTGACACATCTTCTATCATCTTTTTTAACTCAGCTGGATTAACTGTCATTCTTGCTATCGCATGTTGAAGCATAAGAGGATTGTTCATTAACCTGTCAAATTCAGCTTGTCGTGCAACGGGATCAGCAATATGTTTCACAAGTTCAGTTACAATTTTTCTGGTTTCTTCTTTTGGTTTTTCTCCGAGTAAACCTAACAGGCCTTTTTCTTGTATTTGTTTAGTTCTTCTGCAGATATTGTTGATACTTCTGGCTGTTTGCCAATTAGCGTTTCAGTAACAGGTTTAAGAAAACTAGCGGCTGCTTCTTCTGCTTTAACTTGCCCTTGGCGAGCTTCTTCTACTTTTTTCTTAAAAGCAGCTCAAGTTGTAACAAATTTCTTTAGTAATTCGATTCTTTGTTGACGTTCGTCCATTATTATTTTATACACGTGCTATAAAATTTACCTAGAGAAATGTGTCAATACAACAACGAAACATCTTAGCCGGATCACGTGCGAGTTTATCAAATAAGAAAAAGTTGTATTTTTTCTTTGGTTGCTTGATGATATAATTCAATAAATTTATCTTTTGTTATGTCACCGCACTGCTCGTTTGCAATATTTCTCACGTCAACATTATATAGTCCGGGAAATAGTATAAAACATCCTGTATTTCTCCTGATAAATCTGTCAACGTTGTAAAATCCCTGAGCAAGGTAGACAGAATTGCATCTTTTATTACGTGATAGTGAAAAGTACGATCTTATTTTGTTCATCTCTTCATTGTTTAGCGGGATATCGTCAAACACAACTATTTTATGTTCAGACGAATCAAGTTCATTTACTGGAATTAATTTCTCTGGTTGCCTGATCATAAATACATCATCACCAGCATTAAGCTCATCACGAAGTTTGCTGTTATAATCGCTCAATAATTTTTACTTATCCTGTTGTGGGTTAATTGTGTAAATATATACTTGATCGTAGTTGTAGATGTCGTTGAGTAAAAGATTTAATAATAGATTTGTTTTACCAGACCCTGTACGACCAACGATGAGGTAGTGGCAATTTGGAAGTTCATTGTTGTGTTGGTGTTTGATTAGCCGTTCTGTATCAAAATTTAATATAGACATATTATAAAGTAAGTTGACATAAAATTGTCAAACAATAAACAAATAATGAGCTATTATACAAAATTTGGAACAATAATAAAAGATCCGTCGACTGATGTTGTTAGTACAGACGGCAGTATTGATTTATCAAGCTACTTAAAGAAGTCTGGTGACACAATGAAAGGCAATTTGTTTATGTCAAATCAACGAGCATTAGGTTTAGAAACAGCGTATCCACCAATAAATGTCGCTAATACACAAGCCGTTAGTTATGCACAACTAAAATCTGTCGACGACAGCAAGTTGTCGTTGACAGGGGGAACTTTAAGTGGTAACTTAAATATGTCAGGAAAAAAGGTTGTAGGCTTGGAGACTGGGTATCCGCCGGCAAACTTAAATCAAACTCAAGCGGTAAGTTATCTGCAATTGAAGTATGTAGACGGCAACAAACTTGACAAAACAGGTGGGATACTTACAGGAAATATTAATATGTCAGGTAAGAAAATTATTGGGTTGGAAACTTCATACCCAAAAGCAAATGCAGATAATACGCAAACGGTAAGTTATGCGCAGCTAAAATTAGTTGACGATAACAAACTTAACAAAGCCGGTGGCACAATGGCAGGTAACCTGATAATGAGCAATAACTCCAAAATAACTGGATTACCAACAACCTCGCCACCAGCTAATGATGCTGATGCTATTAGTTATGGCCAGTTAAAAGAAGAACTTGCTCCATACTTTAAAAAATCCGGTGGACCAATGTCAGGTAATATAAAGATGAGAGACAAAAAAAATAACTACGACATATGTTCCAGTTAGCCCTAATAATCTAACAAATAAAGCGTATGTTGACAGTCTGTCTAGTGGTACAAAACGAACTAAAAACAATGTTGGATATATTCCAACACTTTATAAAGCAACTGACAATCGAGTTGGGTTTGAGGTAAGCGCATCAGCATATTATCCTGAAAATTATCCTTATTACGCTTTCTCTGATAGACACGAGTGGACGACCAACGGAGAAGTTGAAAATCTTTGGATCAAAATTAAATGTCCCATTGCAGTTGCTATTTGGCAATTTCATTTGCGAGGTCGATTAAATCCTAGCGTTGGTCAAATTTATAATTGGCGATTGGAAGGATCAAATGATGATATCGACTGGACAACATTGTATAGCACAACAGACACTTACATTTCAGGAACACAATATTTTACAATTCCAA
>JAECUM010044707.1:0-25993 GCA_016617855.1 Megalonaias nervosa | reverse complement strand
TGCTGCTGCTGCTGCTGCTGCTGCTACTACTACTACTACTACTACTATAATAATAATACTAATACTAATATCTATGTAATGCGAAAACCGCACCTGGTAATGGAATATTTACCTGCCGCACGGTTCTGAACGTATTACCAAGCTATTCAAGAAAATCACATACATAAACACTAGGATACATTCGCACAAGCAGATTTAAAATGGACAGATTTATATAACAATGGTAGTCAACAACATGTGTTTAATGCTTAACACGTGTATGATTATTTCACCATGCCAGAAATCGTACAGACATGCGTGAAATAAAATACGCACATATTATCTCTACATGTAATGATAACACTCTATACGGGGAGGCTTTAATATATCATTCCAGGTTGTGGAGAACGAATTCATTTAGTGGTGTTTTAAATGAAGCAATGGAATTCTAATTTCGTATTGACAAGGGTACGGAGTTCCTAAAGGTAGGAGAGGATACAATTAAACAAAAACCCTGTTAAACTGGAGACTGTTATTAGTGGTAACTCTGAGACTACTCTCACAATTTCATGATCTTAGTTCAGTTGAATTAGGGACATAATCTGGAGAAAAATTGTTAGAACACCTACATGACATGAGACCATTTAAATCAATAATAAGTTTTTGCTATTGTAGTCATTGAGGACTAGAAATCAGAAGAATGATAATTTTGTAAATTGTTACATTTATCCAGATTAAATGTTATTTAAAGTGCGTATCCTCATATCATAACAGAGTTGGGTTTCGAATTTGAACGGAGGGGTGGGGGTTATGTATGCCGATATACGAAACGTTGATTTGGAGTGAATACAACTGTCTGATAGATAGAGATATTGATTGAGAGGCGCTTCGGTGGACATACATGTACTAACAACAGAAATGTTAGGGACGAGGGAAAGAAGTAAAAGTCGGCATAGTGTGTTAGGTTTTCTGTCCGTCACTCCGTTACGCATTTCAAATCCTGTTGATAACGTTTCAATGCTTGAAAGATTTCGATGAAGCGTTGCAGATATACTTATCCCTACTAGACAATGGGTCGAGTACCAAACCCAGACCCTCGGTCATGGTCAGATACATGGCTCAAAGGCCAATAAATTAATTGTATTGTTGAATAGACAACTTTTCAATGAAACTTTCCACAAATGTGTATATTCCCTGGTTGACGTGTACAGCACTGAATACTCATGGTTCTAACCTCATTGCCAGAGACAAGGTTCAAAGATCAGCATAAGGATTTTCAATAACATTTGAACAAGCTCAGGGGATTTGATGTAGCTTTGTGTTAATATGCATCTTAAAATTAGACAATGTGAGGCTTACCACAGCAAAATCTGTCAAACGAAGGCCAAGGTTTCAAAGAGGTTTGAATGGTCAACAACGGAACTTTAGTGTCAGTGCTTATAATGCTTGAATGGGTTGTGATATTTTTATGACAATTTGCACAACAGTGTGTCTCGAACAGACTATTCGTCGCATCAGACTCAAGTCCATGAACCTTTCAAGGTTAAGATGAAATAAGCATAACACGCAATAATGTATATTGGAAAGTCATCTGGTTACTTTAAGAAATTACATAATGATTGTATTATTTTCGGATATAATCAGACTGATGACACCTTTGAACCACTGAACTTGTATTCTATATATTTACTGTTCGAACAAATGAATTTTTAAAAATATTTTCGGATTAACAAACCGTCGAACGCATGAACTCTTTTGAGTCCAAATCTTTTGGACTAATGCAATTTCGATAATTTCCTTCGGAAAAATAAACCCTCAGATCGATGAACTTTCGGATTATTGACATTTGACATAGTTCGAAATAGTAAAATTTTGGGCTAAAATATTAAGAAACTTGAGCTATTGTGCAAAATTATTTCGGACTTATCAACCTTTTGGCGAAATGATTTTTCGGAACATCGAGCTGTTATCGTTGAGACTGGTCAAGGCGTCTGCAAAGAGGTTGCTTGGTCAGAAAAGCCTGGCACCACAGGCAACGTATTCTCGAATCTTATTAAGCAAAATATTTTAATTCAAGCTCAAACGTCCAAACAAATGTATGGTATCGCTTGGAGTAAAAGTACGTTGGTACCATTTGCCATGCATGAAAATTAACAAAACTGAGGAAAATACTGACATTACTAAACTTATAACTTTAGTGTAATTAAAGTAACAAAACTGTACATTGTTCAACTTCCTTGCGTAAGTCATGAGAGTAGGGGTTAAAGTTTTTAATGAATACATCATTCATTGCACTGTTTAGGAGTGGATATGAGTTCACTTACTTTTTTAATAACAGAAATATCTGACAACTGGCGGTAGTTATCATGATCATGCGGAATCGTTCATTATTGCTAATTTGAAATGTAAGCATTTTCGAATAGACGGCATTTTTATTAAATAAAGAAATATTCTTTCTAATGTGCTGCAATCAGCATCAGTTTCTGAGATTGCTTGGAAGCTACAGGCTTAGAACTAACGAGCGAATTTAGCGGTAGCCACTGGAGCTCAGTTGGATGAGCATCGGAATCGCAACCCAAGGTTCCCGGCTTCAATACCAGTTCGAAACTACTGTGGTCGTCTGTCCCGGTTTGTCCTGTTGAAAGGTAATAAGCTCACATTTCTTCGGCATGATAAAAAAAAGTAATTTGTGACCTATGTCGTAAGAACCAACAAAAAAAAGGATAAAATTGGTCGGTCCAGTTTTAACCTTGGTAGTAGTGAAAGGGAACGATATAGGGCAATGTTTATATAAGGAAAACGTGACTTTGCACTATGGGGCAATATGGGATTTTTAACATTGTGGGACCCTTGGGGGCAATATGGGATTTTAATATAGGAATGTAGAGTGACAATGGATTGGGACTGTATAGGGACAAGGGAAATTGAACATGGGTGACGTCACGGTATTGGATACTGGCAACAATGTTGCAAGTGGCTGACCTCAATCGGGCGGAACAGTGTGGCAAGGGGCTGACCTGAATACGCGTTACTCTAGGGACAAATAGAGACCTAAAGACATATACATAGAGACGTGGCTAGAGACAAGGTGAGAGGCATAGACAGAGACATAGACATATTACAGAAACATAGATTTATGAACATAAATCTATAACACAGAGAAATCGACTAAAATGTTTTTAGGCAAGAGAGAATAGACATCTTTTGAGGCAATGGAGTGGCCCTGAGGAGGGCCATTGGTTTGTTTGTTAACACGATTCAATTGACATAGAGGGCATCGCAAGGATCTTCTTCTCCTCCTCATACTTCGTCTGACCTCTGGACCGTAGATTAAGACTCTCTTCTGACAGCCTTGTCTCTCCACATAGATCCTTCGTTTCCAAAGGGCCGTCTCTGTGATCTTGGTAATATCCCATGATGATTTGAAGTACATGGGATAGTCCTGGTTGAACAGCATCGACGATAGGAGGGTAGACGATTCAACGTTAGTTCACATCTTGTGACGGGAAAAGGTGAACGAAATAAAGTGAATCCTGGCTATTTATAATGGAAGAACGGATCGAAACGGAGTGAGTTCTTTCACCAATCCTAACGCGCGTTACAAATTTTAGTCACAGTGCGGAGTTTGTCTTCCAATCTGAAGAGAGCTACCTGTGACGTCACATTCCCTATATAGGTGCGATAGTGTCTGTGCGCAGTGAACTGATGTGACAGAGTTAGAACATGACGGAAACTAAGAAGACGATGAATTGGGGTGCACTGCTTGTGGAGACGAGGAGTGATGGTATAGCGGCGGCTACTAAAACAACAACAGTCCTACTTCTAGAAGAGAACGATTTTAATTGGGATTTAGTGGATTTTCTCTCTTCACAAGAATTTGTTCCGGTAGCCCAGTACCTTCTCCGCTTTCTCCTTCCTTACCGTACGTCGAGGAGGCAGAAAGAAGAATTGGAGAAATTTTTGCAACATCAGAAAGAAGCACAACAAACCTTTCTCGTTCAACAGCAACAGCGAGAAAAAAATGGGGCAAGAAGAAAACGACAGGAAGAAGAAGAAGAATCAAAGAAGAAACAAGGTCTAGGAGAGAAGGAGGCCAGTGAAAAGTACGTTTAGACATTTTGGCAGAGTTACGGAGCCTGAAAGAAATGTATCAGACTTATTTAGTACGACCCAAGAGAAAAAAACCTTCAGGGCCCAAACTCTCCAACCCCGTTAACACCCCAACTACGCTTGTGATACCAACACTAGTGATTTCTACCAAATCATCGACAGCAGCCGATCCAGAAGTAGGTCTTCGCCGTGGTAAAGAGATAAAGCAGTTAAAGCTCATTACCTCACTTTCCTGAGTTTGTTTTTTTGGGGAAAAAAAAAAAACAAAAAAAAAAAAACACTAACACCCAACGGTCCTTGTTAGGCCAACAACCTCTCTCGAAAAGAGACTACTCAATGCTTGCCAAAATCAAATAAAATTCAAATCCGTTTTTCCCCATGCTTTACGTGTGAGTGCTTGAGCGTAGGTCCTTATTATAAAAAATCAAAATCAAGAGACACTTACGTTTTTCTTTCTGGAATATTCCCTGGTAAAGATTTACAATTCAATTTCACAACACATCACTTTAAAAAAATTCATATACTTCTTTCCCTTTCACTCTCTCCATTTTTAGAAAAAAATTCTTCACTGTCACAGTTTTTTCCTCTTCTTCCTCACTTTCTTCTCGTCTTCTATTCTTCTCTTTCTGAACTTGCCTGGGTTCTTCCTTCATGTTGTTTCTTAGGGCAGTCTGAAGACCAATTTTTTTTCTCTTGATAAGGATAATAGGTAAGTTTAACTTTGCCTCTTTTCACGCCTGGTTTGCTTTGACGTTGTGGACATTCTGAAGTCCAACTCCCTTTCTTCTTACAGACATAACAAGTATCTTGACTTTTATCTAGAAAGGAGGGGGAAGTGGTCCGTCGGCTTCTCTAAAGAAAACTTTCTTATGACACCTCGCAAAGCTCTGATCAGAAGTTCGTCCTGTGGTGACTCTTCCATCTTTCTTATAGGATTGAGAGTGAAAAGAATACTCTGAGGGAAGACACAGAACCTTTATATAGGGAAGACACTAACCTTACATTGATATAAAGGGGACCATGAAGTTTAAAATGTAGTCATTTGACATTTTGCAATCAAGACGAAACGATCGCATCATTTCGTGAAAAAAGGAGAAGTCAGTAAGAGGCAGAAGCGTAACCTATCGCCTCACTCAGTAGATGAAGTTTTGGATCAAATCCATGCCGGCGATTTTGAAGATGACGAGTGAGCCATAATCCAGACCCAGAGAGTCAAAGTCAAACCAATGTCCACCCCCAATAACCCCTGAAAATTACTACCACATTTGAGAGACGGACAAATGCTCCTCCAGAAAATTTAGAACCACGGCCTACACGTACACCGTGAAATTTAAAGATTTCTGGTTAGACGTACCGCTGGAGAAAGCAAAGGTGTTCATCACCGATTTGTGGGATTCTTTGTTAACCACACTGAAACGGCAATGTTGAGCCAACGAAGATGATCGCGTGACACTTTCCATTCATCACGACAGTCTGAAGTCACCCGTTTGGATCGAGTTTAGCAGGCCATCAGAATTGACACCTTCCAAAGCCATCGACAAGATTCAACACGTGCAGCAGACTGACGACAAGTTTCACATCGCCTATGGAAAAAGGACACTGGATTTGGCCCACGTTTCTCTTCCCAAAGGGACCTGACAACTCAAAAAGGTGTTATTGGTGGACAACCTTCTCAGTGTCAAGCGTAGCCTCATCCATGTTAACAACATTCAAGACAACATGTGTTTAGCCCATGCCATCGTCATAGAACAAAAACGACACGGTAGAATGGAAAAGAGACTGGGAGAACATTCGAAGATCGGACCGAGTAAAACAACAAAGTGCAGCAGAACTCCCGTTACAGCAAGCCGGCCTATCCAGAGACACTGCATGTGGCATTCCTGAAATGCAAAACTGCAAGACGTCTTGGCTCCACGTTATGCGTTAAAAGTTAACCATCAGGAAGTGCGTGAACCTCTGTTGTTTCGTGGCCAAAGTTTCAAAGAAGGAAAACACATTCACATCTATCATCACGATGAAGATGTCGATGCCATTACTAGTATCATCGCATTCGTGGGATACGGTTATTACTGTGAGAACTGTGACTGTGGTTATAACAATCAAGGGCAACATAAGCATTGCGGATCGAAATGTGAGGGATGTTTGGCCTGTAAACCATGACTTGGCGAAGGAAAAAAACGAGTGCATTGCTCAGCTTGTCAACGCACTTTTGCCAGCCTGACCTGTTACCAGCAACATCTTAAGACGCAAGTTTCACAACGACACACTGCTTGTCAGCTCCTGGAATTGTTCCCTACTTGTGGAAAAGTTATATGCAGCAATATTATCAAGGCACTCATTTGTCCAGGAAAGAAACGATGTCACATTTGTCACCACATCGTAGACTTGGAACACGAATGCTACATTCAAAAATACACACTCCAACGGGAGGAGGAAGAAGATGACCACAAGAAGAAAGGCACTTTCATCTATTTTGATTTCAAATGCATACAACAGACATGTATTCACATTCCTAATTTCTGCGTGGCTAATTGAGCGTGCGATAAGTGCATCCAAGAATCTATATTTTGTCATTGCTCTCACAGTAGCAAGATTACTGGACGACGTGAATAAATCTTTCGGGGACTGAGCACTCTGACCGATTTTTCTCAATGGATCTCAGACCCTATCGACGAAACGTGGAGCCAAGAGGACATCGAATTCTTACGGAGATTGCCATTGCTATGCCACGGTGATGGCTCAAAATTTCTCGTGATTCGTAGGACAATTGCTTCTCAAATACTATACGGAACAAAGCACCAAACGTCATAATGTAACCTTGAAAGGAGCCAAACTCATTTCCATGCAAGTGGGGCAAGTGCAGTTTAAAGATTCGATGAGCTACTTGGCCATGTCTTTGCGTCTAATGCCTAATGCATTTGGAATGACAGAAATGGCCAAAGGTTATTTTTCCTCACTTTTTCAATACCGAAGCCAATCAACACGCCGTTCTACCCCATTTCCAGATGCTCACTACTACGACCCCGACAACATGCCCACCGAACAACGAGTAGCTTTCTACGTTTGGTACCAATCTCACCCCTCAGCCCCC
This sequence comes from Megalonaias nervosa, assembly GCA_016617855.1. Lineage (NCBI taxonomy): Eukaryota > Metazoa > Mollusca > Bivalvia > Unionida > Unionidae > Megalonaias > Megalonaias nervosa. The sequence continues at coordinate 18,813 of JAECUM010044707.1, read as the reverse complement.
TTGGACTTTCAGGAAGAAATGTTAAAGTATTGTCGATCGGACGTGGACATTTTACAGCGATGCTGTGGAACATTTTGAGAATTGTTCATGGAACATGGAAGGATCGATCCTTTGCACCATTACCAAAGCGTGTTCCTTAGTGTACCGCAAACGATTCATGCAGGAGAAGACTCTGGCTGTCATAACCCCTCAAACGAGAACTTTGTCAAACGTCAATACTCGGTCAAAGCCATACTTGTGTGAGACGGAAGACAAGTAGATCCAACACGCACGAAACGAAGGAGGTGAAAAGACCATCGGAAAGTATTCGGTGGATGGCTGAAACTTAGAAAACCCTCAGATTGTATACGTGTATAACGGTTAATAATTTCACGGATGTCCGAACCGCTACCCTCAACGGCACACTAAAAAGTCAGTTTTTGCAACGTACCATGGAAGACTTGTACGAGGCCACCTGTCAGCGACGTTTAAAGTTAGAACAGCAAGGATACCAAGTGGTGGAAATGTGCGAACACGATTAAGATCACGTATGAAAACCGATCCCGAATTTAAGTGAATCGTGGAAAGTTACAAGCTGATGGACCCTATGAACCCAAGGGACAGTTTGTATGGGGGACGGACGAATGAGACCTGTTTGCTGTACCACGCCGACTAAGAGAATGGAGAGGAATTAAAATACCTAGACGTGTGTTGGCTGTATCCTTAAGTGTGCAAATATTGTCACTTTTCCGCAAGGCACCCACAATTGCTGACGGAACACATTGACCTGGAAAACACTCGACAATAGGAAGGACTGATTCAATCTAAAGTCTTCCCTCCTACAAACTTGTACCATCCCGTTTTACCTCACCATTGCCAAGGAAATCTTATGTTTCCCTTGTGCCGTACGTGTGCTGAAACTTACCAAGACAAACCTTGTCATCACACCCAGGAAGAACGCGCCTTGACAAGAACGTGTTTCAGTGTGGAATTCTTTAAACCTCTGGACCTGGGAAACCAATTGTTAGAAATGTATGAAATTTACCACGTTAACAAGATAGAACAATACCATAAGGGTAACGACACTCAGAACGGCATTTTCGCAATCTACGTGGATGCCTTCCTTCCTGGTGCCACACTCCCGAAGACCAAGAGAAATTCAAAGACATATACTTGGAGCAGGGAGGGATCACTTTAGACCACATCGAGAAAAACGAAGGATGGTGATCGTTTGCCAAAGTGATGCTAAATTGTTTGTGCGATAAAATGGCACAACGACCGTGTTTACCAAAGACGGGATATTTGACAGAACCTTCCCGCTACTTCCAGATGGTTCACGACAAAACCAAATACATGAAACATGAAACACGTGGACGTCCTTCGTGAAGACTTGATCCTAGTTAATTATGAAGAAGAACTGGACTTTGTACAGGCGGATGAATTTGGAATTTTCATTCTTGCGGCTTACGTGACAGCCCATAAAACCTAAAATTGTACGAAGCTTTACATCAGTTAGGAGATCGTGTGCTGTATTTTGACACGGACAGTCGCATCTACATCGATCGCCTGGGTCACCTCCACCATGACATTGAATTCAATCGTTTAGGAGCCTTGACGGACAAGCACCCCAACGGCAAGATTCTATGTTTTGCTAGTGGCGGTCCTGATAATTAAGGCTACGAATACCGTAACCAACAAGACGTGAACACTGGCTGTAAAGTGAAAGGATTGATTCTCAATCATCGCACCAGTCAAAGTGTGAACTTTGTAGTATTTAAAGAAGCCTTGCAATCTGGAGAGGATAAACATTTTAATGTGACCACATACAAACCGCACCAGATTGTACGTTTAACCACACACAAAATTGTCAGTCGACCCTTAGGAAAAAAATCAAATCGAGTACCACATGCTAGTGCGCCTTCCCAATACTTCACTTTGCCGCACGGACATGCCTATAGTGGTCAGCATATACAAAGGGAAAACGTCCAAGACCGATAGTTCATTGTGACTACCATTGCCAAGCGAGAAATATGAATCTTTTCAAACAGACCCCATTCAAGTTCGGTGGTTCTCAAGTAGAGTGCGATGGTGTGCCTTGCGATTGCAGGGTTGCAGTACGCTCTAACCTCAGTGATTCAGTACCACATCATGGGAACTTTGCTGTGACTACTACAATACCTACCATGGAAAGTGATGCTGTGCGTGTCAAACCTGACGGATGCAAAAACGATGCCAGTCGTTATCCTACACCTTATAAATTTATTGGTTTTCAATGTAAATGTCATCCTCCAAGTGAAACCATGCGGCTACCACCCTACGGATGTCATCCATGCCTGAGCAAACTTCTGCGTGTTTCACCGTACCCTCATCGAAATGAACCTATCAAAGAAAACTAATTGTTCCCTATGCGTTTGTCTGAATACTGCGACTTTGAAAGTCGATTCCAAACCTTCCAAGGAAAGTGGCCTAAATATCTGGGAGGAACTACCCTCGAAGAACTAGCCTGTGCCAAATTTATCTACTTTAGGCTAAGGCGATAAAGTCAAGTGCTTCAGTTGCGGTGGGTCACTTCACAAGTGGGAGCAGGAAAGATTCACCTTGCCTAGAACATACTCAATGGTCTCCACACCGTCACTACCTACCTTTAGTGGAACAATCTCAGTAAGCTCTTGATGGATACTTGACAAGAGAACATTGGTGGTTTGCCTCTGGAGTTGAGTGAGCGCATTTACCGAGAGTTTGTACAAATACAAGTCCAACTCAAATAACAATTGCATCCTTTACGTCACCGATGGTGGAATCACTGTTACATGAATGCTACCAAATGACTGATTCATTGAAGGAGTTTCAGTTGTCAGACATTGATCATCTGACCGAGGACCAGAAGACTTTAGCTACTACTCATCCTACTTCTTACAAGCTAGCCATACTACACCGAATTCCAAAGGAAAAGTTAGAGGATTACAAAAATCTTTAACAAGAACAAATCTTGGTCCAAGAGGAAACTTCCGTGCGACGTGTGGTAAGTTAGCGACTAAACAATTTTGGTACTGTACTGAAAAGGAACCGCTTCTGTTCAATAAGTACATTTATTATTTTCAATACATGAGGCCTTAAAAACTGGCTACCATGCCACGAGCTTTATCATTCGTGATACAACAGATTCCATGGAAGGAAGTCAATGACAATATTCAGAGTGTGGAGGATTACCAACACTTAATATGAGAACTATGTTCATTGAATTGGGGTCACCATGTGGCGTGTGTCTTAGTGACTTCCTTTTCTGGGACTTCGTTTACCAGCCGATTCCTTGTGGATCTTCATGAACAGTACCTATTACCAAACACATGAGAGGGGTGGTACCTTTATATGTACAGGAGAGACTCATTCTGTTAAAAGTCGTGCGCTTTTATCTCGTTACTTCTCTACCTCTACGGAAAACAAAGATTCGTCAGCTTTTAGTCACTGAAGGTGTTTGCGAAGACGTGTGTGTGGCTTGTGACTTACACCCTCACTGGCCAGATGTACACGACTGGAAAAGTCTTGGTTTCGAGGACTGGACAAAAGAAGTGACAAACTATGCCCAAGATTTGTGATCATAAATTCAAAACGTTCAGTGAAAAAAGTAACTTTTAAACCTGTGTTACCCACAATGTCAGAAGAAGAGCCCGACACCGAGGAAAACCATTCCATTAAGGACAGTACCGTCATTGACATGGACATCCCCGAAAAACCATTCCGGGATAACCCTTGTGTGACTGTGACAAGTGTAGAGACTCTAAGAACATTACAAACTGTCCCTTGGACACCACACCTTAGTCACAACAAATGTTTTACAGTGACTTGTTTATATTATTCTTTGATCCATTTGATTTGTATTTTATCGATGTACTTAACCATTTGGCTTTTATGTATGTTGAATTTTAAAAATATTTTGAATTAAACTTGTCCTGAGAAAGTATAAAAACTCTTGTCTTTTCTGTGTTAGTTTCAAAAGTGACATTCCCAGCACTTTTGCTACCTCTGCTGTCTCTGATCCATCTTCAGCCACTTTCAAAGTCATCCACGAAAAATTAGATCGTGCCAGTTGGGAGGCCATGTCTCTTTGTCATCCATTAAACATGTTAATTGCTGGACTGATCGGTTCAGGCAAAACCGAATTTGTCAAACGGTTGATGGAACATAAAAATCATTTGATCGATCGTCCACCTCAGCGTATCGTGTGGTGTTGCAAAGCGTGGCAACCGGCGTAGAGCCTCCTGCGAGAAACACAAGGCGATTCCATCGTCTTTGTGGAAAGCATTCCTGGCGAAGACGACGGGATCCTGTCTGACCCCAGTCAAACTCATCTGGTCATCTTCTACGACATGTTAGGAGAAGACGAAGAAGAAATTAAACTGTGGTTTAGGCGCAAAGGGCATCATCGTAATGCCAGTGTCATTTACATTCCCCAAACTTTGTTTCAACAAAGTAAAGCCCATCACACCATCAGTCTCAATGCTCATTACGTGGTCTTGTATAATAGCTCTAGAGATAAATCGCAAGTTCAAGTCTTAGCCAAACAGTTAGAAACTCCTTGGCTGACTCATACGTATGACGATGCCACTCAAACCCCTAACGCCTATTTACTCGTGGATTTAAAACCCACGACTCCCGATTATTTGCGATTTGGTACCCATCTGTTTCACCACTGGTGCAAAGATGGAGGGTCTGTCGTGTACACGTCCCCATCGTCTTAAACAAATGTCTATAAAAACCTCGGACCCTTTTGGTCTGTCTCACACAGAGTCTACATGACGTCCCTTCAGTCTCCCCGTCAAATTAACTCGTGCCTTGTACGGCATCACTTGCGAAAAAAATCCACAAATGCGTGCTCGTGTCTTAGATCCCTGTCTAAGAGAAGTCTTACGATGGTTTACGGTGACAGCACGTCAATTACTGCAAGGCATCGTTCACATCCATCATCAAACCAAACGCTTTCTTGAGAGAAAAAAAGTAGCCTTGACGCAACTGGCATATCCCCGCATCGACATTCAATGCAAAAAGCAAATTTGTTTGAAACCTGGATGTAGCGGTTTTCTAAGAAGTGTCATTATTCGCTTCCTCGTAAAATGGGATCCCAATGCCCCAAAAGTCATCCTCAAAGCAAACGCCACTCACTGACCCAAACGTACCAAGAAGAAAAAGAGCAGTGGTGTCAAGACTAGGTCACAGCCCCAGAAAAAGAAAGGTCCCCATAGAAAGAAAATGAAAAGACCCCAGAAAATACCCCAGAAAGCAGCTTCTATCCGCAAGAGAGGCACTGCGGCCAGGACGCAACCTTGCATCCCCCAAGCAACGATCTGCAGTGACTGTGACCGCGTGTTCAGCAGCCTCAGGTTCTTCCACTTCTCCGTTGCTGGTGATCCCAGCCAAACCCAATTTGACATGCGTCTTTCCTAATTTAATGGAAAAAAAAATGGAAACCCGTGTCTTGAGGAACTTCTCTTCCAGCGGTGACTCACTCCCATTCTTTAGCTGCTGCGGCAGCTGCTAACAAAGTACCCTCCCCCAAAATCAAAGTCCAAGAGAGATCAGGTATGTTACAGACTTTACTGGATTTATTCAAGCAAGAACTGTCCCAAATTAGTCCATTGCGAACCCCTAAACGATGCGTGATGCCTGTCCTGCAAATGATACGACAGACCTACAATCAGTAGCGTCGCATTCCACTATTAAAAAGACCTGGGATAAACGTTTGGTATCAGTGTTTTGTGGTCCAGCACGCAAAACGATGTCACCTAAAACAAGTGTACACCACCACTATCACCTTTTTCCAGTCCAAAATGGAAAAGGGAAAAGAAAAGGACAGTCTTGTCGTTTGATCCCACATCCGATTAAACGCTAAGCCAAATATCGACGTCTACCACAGAGAAGATCCCATCGTCCAAAGAAAAAGAGGAGCAACGAAAAGGGAGGATTTTCGTCACATTTTTGACCAAGCGATAGTCAAAGAGGTTGTCAAAAAGACTTTCTACACACCCAACCAACTCCTCCAAAAGTAAGATAAAAGGGCGTGTGCCACGTCATTGACGTCAGTGTATATTTTGTGTGCTCTGGAACAAACAAAGATGTCACCCCCCAGAAGCCATCCCTCTTCTACCCCCAATGGAAAGATCGTCTCCAACCATGCGAAAACAACTCATTCAAACCGCCTCCAAAGACGTCGTCGATATCGTGTGCGAATGTTGCCTGAATGTCTTGTAAGGAACGATACTCTTGTCTCAACATCAGAAAGAATGCTTAGCTAAGCATCGACACGTTCTTCGCCAAATGGTCCAAAAGAAATACCCATCCGTCAAAAGAAAGAAAAAGATGTTGGTGCAACGCGGAGGATTTGTGCACCTGTTGTTAGCAACCTTAGTGAAGGAGCATTGGGAACAATGATTACAGGACTCATGACGGGAGCTGCTTCACAAGGAATAGGTCAAAGATGAAAAGGATCAATAAGATAAAAGGGACCCCTGTGGTCCAAAGATATCAGACGTGACCTTTGGAATCTGATGGAAAGACGAAAACTTTAGTGCCGTACAAACGATGTATGCAATTCCATTGTTGGCAAGAATAAAGAACCCAGCTTTTACCTCCCAATCCTCATTTGACCAAGATGTCCCAATAACAGCACGAATTGTAATCGTTGATGGATAGCAGCGATTTGTCAGAAATGGAAAAATCGCAACGGAACGGTCAAGCGTTGCGACGACTTCAACTCTTTCACCAGAAAGCTTTAGACGAAACAGCTCCAGAGACTCTGAAAGATTTTATGACAGTGATGAAAAGTCCATCAGTATCACCACCACCACCACCACCACAGTGACCAAGACAGATGCAGTCCCATGGATGCCTGAGAAAGAAGAAGCACGAGCAGTCTTTCAAACACCGTCAGCAGCTCCCATCCCTAGTAAGATTGCAGCGTCACTGTTGACCCCTTCTCCCACACCACAACGAGAAAACCTCAAAGCTTGGGTTAAAAATATTATGTCCACCCCTCCTTCGACAGAAGTGAAAACGAAAGAAGAGAAACCAGAAGTGAAACAAGAAAGCAAAACAAAAGCGATCCCATTACCATCACAGCCAACAGTACCCACAACTTCTACTCCCGTGGCACGTCGCACACATAAAGCCGTTTGCAAACCACCTTCTCATCCCATCCAAAGTAGCATCAGTGAAGAGTGGCTGACTTATTAAAAAAGTCCTGATTGAGAATTTGTTAGCCAGCATTTATTACGATCAATCCCATCTTGTGGGATACGAAGGAGTTCAGAAATTGTACCATGCTGCCAAAACCCGGCTTAAAAGTATCCGTTTACCTCAAGTGCAATTACGGTTTCAAGAACAAGCCACGCACACCTTACGCAAACCCATTCGACGAAAAGTTTCCAGAAATCGCAACCGAGTGGAGGGCATCGATCATCAATGTCTCTCTTTTGGCCATCTACAATCGTGGCTACAAATATTTGTTTTCTGTCAGCGACGTCTTTTTGAAATTTGCCTCGGTCGTACCATTGACTTCCAAATCGAGGCCAAAAACTGTTATTGAAGCAACGAAGCCATCACCCTCTTCGATGGCAAACCGACATAGGCACCGAAAATCTCAACAACACCTTCCATAAAGAATTAAACCAACAAGACATTCATTGTTTCACCACCGAGAATACAGAAACTAAAGCCAGCATTGCGGAACGTTTTCATCGGACCTTGAAAGAACGCATGTGGAAGTATTTTACGCATCAGCACACTCTCAAATACATCGTCGTCTTACCGCATGTAGTCCAAGCGTACAACCAATCCTACCATCGGAGCATCGGATGTGCTCCCCAAGAAGTGACTCTCGACAACGAAGTGACCGTCTTTGAGCACCTGTTTGGTACGTCCCCGCCAGTGGCTGCCCCACGAAAGGTGGAGTGTTGACGACGGGAGATTGGGTGCGCATTGGCAAAATCAAACGTACTTTCGCCAACGGTGACTTACGCAAATGGACAACCGAATAGTTTCTTGTCACTGTACTAGTGCGTGGCCGTTATCCTACCGTCTATATATTATAAGACATGAACGGGGAAGTGTTTAAAGGAACATTTTACTTTGCCCGAGCTAAAACGCGTGACCAAAAACGAAGACGAAGTGTACTACATCGAAAGCATTCTCAATCAAAGAACCCGAAAAGTGGGAAAACGTCATGTCAAAGAAGTCAAAGTACATTAAAAATGTTATCGGCTTCGCAAGTCATCGACTATAAAAAGAAGTGACCATCATGCCCTTCACCAGAGCCTCAACCACCACAGTGACCACTCCTTCAACGAGTTCTTCTCTGCAAGATCTACAAAAGCAACCCTTATGGGTGTGGTGTAGAGAACTTGCCTAATATGCAAATCGTCTTTTTCTGCCAAATCTTTGTGGTGTATTGTGTCATCGGTGCTACCATTGACAATCTGAGTTTGCAATAAGGAGACAAAAAATTGTGAATTTTACTGAGCAGTTGCATCGGTTACCTTCTCCCCAGTCCTTCCCTGAAATACTCAAAGGGTAACAACGGGAGTCTTGCGACCAGCGTCAGTCACCCTCCCAACAGTCAAAACAACAACAATCCTCTTTTAGACACTCCTCTAACCTCCAGTGACCGCTCCGACAGCAGAACTCTGGAATTATGAATAACCAATTTTACATAACGTTACCCAGTGACAGTTCCATGGATGTGTTTACCCCACCATACTTTGTTCTATTTCACCGCCAAATTACCTCAGGCCATCCAGTTGGATCGCGAAGCCCATTCGGAAGTGGCTTTGATTGAGATGATTCACCCTACACAAATCAAAACAACACTGAAAATCAAAACACCTTTGAGGTCGAAATTTTGAACGACCAACCGGAACAATACTTGAATAAAAACGAAACTGTGGATGCCTCTGTGAAACGACCAGTGTTGCCAGATACTCCACGGTACATTTATATGTTGAAACTTCCTGCAGGCTATTATTTTAGTGGTCAGCATTCGGCAAAGCCTTGGACAGCACCAAACAATGTGTCACCCTAGAGTACCATAAAGTGGCTCGTCGCCTACTGATAACATTTTTCGGCTGCCAAAACGTTGTCCATTACATTTTGTCCTGAATTGTTTAACATTATGGGTGGAGACCTCAATATGATCAAGAGTGCATACATACCGCCCATTACCAACAACTTGAATCTTGCGAAGTTTTTTCGTTACCCTGTAGAACTGAACCAACGATCAAATTTAACTTTTTTGCACTCTGATGTGGTGGAGTACAACGTGGTGGGACACATATCCGCACCGTTACTGCGAGTCATTCCTTTCCAAGCGGATTCTGCCATGACCAATCACGAGGAAGGTATAAGCACCTATCACATTCACCGCGAATTTGTACATCTTCAGTATTTACCTGTCAGTAAGTCGTATTTCGACAGTGTCAACATTGGTATAAAAGGAGATCTGGGAAAAGATATTCCATTATCCAAAAGGAAAGTTACGGTGAAACTCCATTCTCTAACGACTTGTAAGTCATGGCACAGACTCTATCCCGAGTGACGTTTGCCCATTTTAGCAAGTAATTTGCACAGATTGTGCAACCAGTGGATTATTAGCATTAATGATCCATGAAAGTGAAGTAGCCCAAGCAAGAGTCATACAGTGACGCAGAGCAGTGACCTTTAATACCGCCATTTTCACCCACGTTCTTAACCGTAAGCCATTTTCACTGCCAGATTTCAAATGCTGACTCTGACAGTCGCTGTTGAGCGACTTCATTAATGGTTTTACCAGTCGCAGCCGGCACTGTTACTATTGATGGTAGTGTAACCGCGTTTGGTTGTGATCGAGTCACTCAGGGCCGTAGTCGATTTCGAACATTGACAGACTATGCCTGTTATTGCAGACTTGCTTTCATAGCTACCTCTGATGGCGGCACATGTTATAGTGATCTGCGTCGTCGAGGTATTCCTGACTATGTCAGGCGCGATTTGATATGCATTGCCTTCGATGCTGCACGTAAAAAGTTTATATTCTGGAATATGTTTAGGCCAACCAAAAACTGTTTTTAGATAATTAATTGCGATGATGGAGCTAAGTGAGTTCACGTTCACAATAGAAATTGTAGAGTCTTAGTCGGACCTTGTCATTGATTGTAGTAATATCATACTCTCCTTTAGGAAGTTCTACCATGCCCAAGTATTTTCTACGATCTTGTGCAAATATAAATGTGTTGTTCGTAGGCAGACCACTACTGGATCGGATATTAGACCATTTGTAATATACTTGCTGCAACGCAAGTGCGATCTCATGTGTGAGTGATTATTGGTACTTTTATCCGTTCGGATTGTTCTTCCATTGTGCTAAAATGAGTTGCAGGTTGTTACGCTATTCACTTTTTAATCTGTTGATCTGTACCAAATTGTTGTTCGTCTGGGGTTTTCGCAGTTGGTGATACGCATTTATGGCTGGTTTAAAATTAAACGTGTTTCTTCTATTTGCTGCTATTCGCTTTGGGGTACATGTGCTACTCGATTTGTTGTTCCAGATATGTATATGGTTGCTCCTCCAGAGCCTCGGCCAATATTTCGTGTGCACATGCTGCGAGTCGTAGATTTGTTGTTGCGGTTCCAGTCGTCTTGACGATTCTTAATAAAATTGCATTACTGGTTGAGGTACAAAAAAGTGTCTTATATTATTTTAATAATTTTTCACCTTAAGTTCCGTTCGCAGATACATTATACATTCTTAAAATGATTCCATTTTTTACCGGTAGCTTGATTCTTTCCAATAAACTCCCTATATACCATTTTAGGCCATTTTGTGTTCATGTATTAATAATGTCTCTGATGGTAATTTTATAATGTAATTTTTCTCATTTGGGAGATATGCGAAGAGCGGTATGTATATGATTTTCGAAAAATCACCTCACGAGCAAGACTGCTCCGGTGGCCTAAGTGGTTGTGCATCCATCTCGGTCCAGGGTTCGAACTCCGGCCGAGTCACAACAAAGACTTATAAAAATGGTACTAATAGTTGCCTCGCTTGGAGCTCAGCATTAAGAAGTTAGTGTTAGGACTGGTCGGCCTGGCGTCAAGATAATGTGACTGGGAGGAACATAATTCTATATGTCGGCTTCATGCTATCCCAGTGCTAGTAATCACTATAAACTGGCACACTGCAGACATCTTAGCAATACGACTGAAATATTGTTTAAGGTTCGTTAAAAATTCCCAGTCACGCACACACACCTCACGAGCTACGTTGTGAAACTATTTAACCAATATGTGCTCTGCGGCTTGTACCTGGGTGGCACGTTTGGTATTTTGGCAACTGTATTGCTAACGTCTTCATCAAGAATACATTGGCCTTTTGCGAGCATACAAACAGCGTCTCCAATTTCACCGTCTTCTTTGACTTCACTCATCGCCGCTGATAAGTTTGTAATTGTCTCTGAAGTTCCTATTGTTGTTTTCTTGATATCCTTAGTGTGTTAATCTTTCTTTGGAGTTGGACCTGGTTCTACTTCTCGTCCAGTAAGCGCAGCCACCAGTTCCACTGTTGCACTTGTGTCCTTCTTAATATTATCGGCACGTTCACAAATTTCCTTTGTTGTTTGAATCAGCGGTGCAAATGCTTGTTAAAGCCTGCTGTCAGGCCTTCTTGCGCAGCTTGTCGCTGTAACATAACAACACATGAAGGTAGGATACGGTCAAGAAAAGTAATCTGAAGTGTCTTAATAAGGACAGGCCACCAAGGCTAACTTTGGCTGTTCCTGTTGCACAGTACGAACTCCTTCAGATTATGAGTTCAACGCGCTAACTACCGTACCGCCGCGACTTGAAATAGAGTATTCAAATTAAATAAAAGTATATAACAAAAAATAATAAACCAATGTTCGTTTTCTTTGCAGTCTCAAGAAAGCTGCCAGGGCCAGTGAGTAGTGTTAAACAGAAAAACGAAGTGGAAAGAAAAGTGATGTCCAAAACCCTATGACATCAGTGATGTAAGTGGTCACACTAAAAACAGTAACAACCAAAGCAAGCATATCCTTACTAAGGAAATGACTAAAATTGGAAACATAAAAGAGAATGTGGATGCAAAAGTAGAGACCGACTGTATCTGTAATGCTATGGGACAAAACTAAGCTATGAACTCTGATACCGAAAACGACGACCCAATTGATATCACCAGAACTGACACGGACTTTGAGCACCTAGACGAAAATACCACAATGCCTACTATGGCTAGAAACGTTACAAAGAACGCGAACGGCAAGGGAAATAACTATGTAGGTTCCACAGAGGAGATCACTGTATCATCCTCTGCTAAAAAATATTTAGATCAGTATTATAGCTCAGAAAGTGAGTACAAGCCATCGAAAGAAAGCGAAGCTTCCGATGAGTCTGATTTAGAACTAAATGAATCAAATTTTGAGGGTTCCGAGAAAGATAAATTCGTTAATAAGGAAAGAGATACAGAAATTGACAATTGTCTGCAATATTCAGATGTTGCATTGCCCCAAACGAATGCGAACCCAAACAACAGAGCACTGCATTTGAAATGTCAGATTTACAGGCAAATAAAAACATGATGAAGTTGCAAGCAGCAAATGTTTCTCGTCAATTCATGTGATGACCACTTCAAATGAAGTAGGAGCCCGGAAATAGGAGAAAAAAGCTTACTGCTTGTATTGAGAGAAAGTTATTCCAAATTAACGAGGCACCTTTCAACTATGCACACAAATGAATCTGAGGTAGACATATATATGCGTGAAACAGATGGCAAGAAGAAAACAGCTATGCTTTGTAAAATAAGAAGTCTTGGCAACTACATCCATAACTGCGCACTTCCAAGAAGAGGAGAAGGCAGTCTTTTGGTCTCATACAGACCATCAACGCATGCTTTAGCTGATTCATTTACACCGTGTGAGTATTGCTATAGGTACTATGCCAAGTATAAGCTGTGGCAACATAAATCCCCTTTAAAACCGGAGGCAAGCACTAAAGGAAAGTCACTTCTAGGGGTGCTTTCAAAAGCCGAATGCTGTTACCAACTCCCCTAAAGCCAATGCAGCTCTAAGAGAAGTTCTTGTAACCTTGAGCAGTGATGGTGTATCCAGAGTGTGCAAAAGTGATACGTTAATTTTTCAGCTAGCGAGAAAGGAAACCGTTAAAGTAGGACATGAGAAAGATTCCCACAATCACATTAGGTCCAAAATGAGAGAATTGGGAATGCTTCTTGCTTGCCTGAGGACAAGAACCGGTCTATACAATAGTTCTTTTAAAGACTTTATTCAACACACAAATATCAAAGATATCGTTGAAGCAGCACGAAAGGTGTCACAGTTCAGTGAAGTGACACATGAGTATGCCACCCCATCTCTAGTTTTAAAGATAGGACACATTAAAGAAATGCGCAAAGATCATGAACATAAATGCTTTACAATGTGTTGATGTAGAGACTGCGACAGTCGCTGATGCCTTTAGCACACTCTCTGAGCTGAAGTGGAGGCCGAAGTCTAAACTCATGCTGTACAAACATTGCAACTTAAGAAACGAAACTCTTCCATTATTCTACCCTTGCGAACGACTCAAAAGTCTTAACAAAGCACATTCAAGATAAAAAAAAAAGACCTGCGAATTATTCTTGTGAGTGAAACTTCATCCATGGAAGAAAGAAAGCAGCATGGTCAATATTACACGAGATAACCCTGGCCCAGGTCATCTTGTTCAATCGGCGACGACAAGGAGAAGTATCAAGAATTGAAGTAAGCCAGTACGATAAAAAAAAAAAAAAAAAAAACACGCAGCAATACAAGGTGAAATCGGAGAAATGATTTCCACAATAGAACAAGATTTGTGTTAGCTGTTTACACCCTTGAAATTAAAGGAAAATTGGACAGTACCGTTGCTGTACTGCTAAAAAGCTCGGGACAGGAATTGATAGACTTGCTGATTCAAAACAGAGCTATTGCTGGCGTGGATCCCAGAAAAGAATGTCTATTTGCAAGGTCAAACTATAGATCTATGGGACATATTAGAGGGCCCGAGTGCTTACGAAAATTTTCTTCCCATTGTGGCGCTCTCCATCCAGAGCACATCCGGCCCACAAAACGGCGCAAGCATGTGGCAACAATGTCCCCAATATTGAATCTTCCTGAGCAAGGTATGGACCTGCTAGCACAGTTCATGGGTCATGGCATTCGTGCCCATAGGCAATATTACAGATTTCCTGAGGGAATCCTGCACGTCGCCAAGCTTTCAAAGCTGCTCCACGCTTTGGAGAATGGGACTATAGAAAATAATGCCGGGAAGAGACTGGGATATATTGTCATCCAACCCGACGAAGGTTTATATGCTGTGGTTTATTTTTTGTTTTGTTATTCATTTGCAACTTAAAAGGAACTATAACACCGTTGGTGACTGACATGTTTACAAGTGACAAGTAAAAATAATATCCAGAATACTTAAACATTCGATACAATTTATCTTTCAATATGTCTGGGCAATATAATGACAAGGTTCTCTTCTTGAAGTCAAAACAAAATTGCTTTATGAGGCGTAATCCATCTTCAGGAATTAAACATATACTGTCTCCGCTTAGTTAAATTGTTAAAAATCATGTTTTGTCATTTGCCAACACACTCTCTTAATTCTGAAGTATTACTGTATTTTACAGCATCGAGACTATGTCGGCTATGGTATGAGACGTAATAGCATTTAGCTGCTATTAAATATTGAAAGAATGTGCCCTTTTTCATATTTATATTCATTTAATAATAGTGAATATAGACGAAGTTTCGTCTATGTTTATGATATACTGTACCAAGAAAGGAGAGGAATTATATTTTCCAATATGCAGCAGGTAATCGAATAAATAAGTCCTTGGTCGCGATTTATTATCGACTTTGATTGAAATAGATTAAGGAATATTGAGTTCATTCAGATTCCTGTTACCTCTAAAATGATTGCATTCGATTCGACTTTGTCCTTATTTGTGCAATTCTTTCTGCAGAAATACAACAAGATCGTGACAGCACTGAAAGCGACAATGAATCGGACGATGAGAATACAGTCATGAGTAAATCTGTAACGTTAGTCATTAGCAATTGACATCAAAGCAGACGAAGTTTCATATGATGTGGTTTGGGGTCGGCCTATTGTTATCTTGACGGCAACTGCTCCCGTCCATCTTTCTCGTCCCAACATAACAAGGAGCATTAGTCTTTCTTCTTTATGGTGCTACGCTTTATAATATGTCAGCGATTGCACGTGACGTCAGAAATGATTATTATGATGTCGAAAGATAAGGACACGTAACAGAGCCAATTCTTTACAAACTTATTTAGGGCTTACTGGAGAGAGAGGGGGGATGGGGGATGGGTGGGTTGGATATAAGGTAGAAAGGTCTAAAAGTTGAACGACAGACAGAAATAAAAGAAAGAAAGCTCATTTCCTCAAAGTGAAGTTATTCTTACTAAAACTAAGAGGGAAAGATTAAATTCCAATGAAAAGAATAAGGTTTATTTAAAGTAAACAATTATTTAAATAAGCAGTCACAATGAAGGGTCTGTTTTTGGTGGATGGAGAAAAAACGTAGGAGAGAAATTAGGAAAGTATAAAATAATTTGATAAATTATGCAATTGATGGGATCGAGAACACCAAAAAAGACGACTATATAGTCTCGTTAGAATAACTTTTCAGACAAACGAGTTTTTTAACGCCAAACAATGGCGACTGTTCTAAGTCAGCATCAGCAACAACAAACAACGACTCTGGACCGGTCGAAAAGCATAGTCGACGCGTGCGCTGGCCGGGAAAAATGGTCCTTCATAAACAGAGCGCACGTAAACACTTCATGTAGAAAATGAAGGGGGTGGGGATTTTCAATTTCATTGTAATAAGTCCTAAATGAACCACATCGTATATTAAAGAAATACGTCACGTAAATTACATATTAAATTTCCATCTAATATCACAGGCATAAAAGCAGTTCAAAATGACCAGGGTTCCATTGCTAGCATGCCAAGGAAGGACGATTACGTTCTGATTGAGGATAAGATATTAATGGTTTGTTAGCTGAAACTAAGTCTGGTTAATTACATTGCTTAATGCATAACGTCATGGAGCTATAATTATATGGTCTTCATCTAATTAAAGAAAAGAGCGGAAACCAACAAGTTTGGTAAAATGAGTCAAATATTTTTTTTCCCTATAATACAAAGTGAAAAATTACAAATAACTTAGAGTACGGTGAATGAAATAAAAAATGGTCTTGAAGGTTCTATCATAAGTCCAATAGTATTTGAGTATTCCATATGAGTCTGGTGGTATTCAGAATGAAGTCCAATATATTGTGTTGATGTGCCAATAAACATGGTGTATTACAATGATATAATCCAAAATGTCTTTCAAACAGCTTACTTTTGTTCCAAAAATAGCTACACAATTCTAAAGCCTGAGCACTTTTACATTCCAATGAATAATTGAAACAAATAAATAAACCCTCTCAGCTTAATTGAACACAACTATTTAACTGCGCTTAGAATGGTGTTTATGCTATGAACAATTAATTTTAAGTAAATTATCCCTTCCATAATGAAAATTAAGACGGTGTTTACTTCTCTACCGAAATTATATAATGTGTTTACTAAAATGACCTCAACTTAAAGTGAAAAGCCCACAAGCATGAAGGCAATTAGTATTTAATGTTATTAAATAAATGATACTAACAAAATGTATAGTCATGGAAATTAACATACATAATATGCATATAGTAATAATAGCATTATACCATTGTGTCACGTGATAAGAGTCTAACAACAGTGAAATACATAGGGAGCATACATGACAGTTCATTTGATATGAAAATTATATAATGAGTTGAATAATGATATTTTGTTACGAGCTTGTTGCAGCGAGAGTATTTTGCCTTACTGAACAACCTTAAACATTTTCTATCAAATGAACTCGATCGAAAGATTATTCCAAAGCCCACAGTCCTGACTTGATGACGTGCGTGCGGATGGTGTTCAAAATAATAGAAGCAATGTGCGCACTAAATTGGAAATAGCCACCCTAGTAGAAATTATGACGATGTTATTATTGGCTCTCCGTTGTGATATTTGTAATTTCTACAGGAACAGTTTGCTCAATACAACCCTCTGTCGCATATATAAGTAGCCGCTTGTTGTTTTTTATGTGTCCATACTTTACGTTTTCTCGCTTCTTACGTGATTCAATACATTTTTAGATGTAGTTTTGAACCACGATGTAAGTACTCCACCAACTTTGTTTTCTGTTCGACAGCGTCCTGTCTCCCTGATGACGAGTCAGGAAGACTTGAATTGTTAGGCCATACGTCATAAAACATCAATTATCCTGACTCCTATTATCAGGATTATTAGCTTTGTTGTATATCTACTATGTCCCCCGATATACCTTCGTATTGCACTGGGCACGTGTTTTGATAAGGAATGAATGTGCTTATAAGAATGCTCACACAGAACAAAGTAGTACGAATCACAATCGAATACGGTCTTATACAACTAAACTTGCAATGTTATAACAAATATAAAAATTGTGTTCCTAGAGTAAAAAAAAAAACAAAAAAAAAACAAAAAACACAAAAAAAAAACACAACATAACTGTTGAAGCAATAGCGTAAAAGATACACATATTAAATGTGTCATACCGCTATCCACGGCTAACCAAGCACTATTAAAGCCATTCTGTAGTCTGTCGCTACGTATTTAACACTGTGTAATAGGATATAATTAAAAAGTGATCCTATCAAAGTAGGAGTATTCACACATTTAACTTGTACAATACCGGTCTTTTATAACTGAGCAAATAAAGTCTTTCTCAGAAACTTTACTGCGTTTTATGGGTAATGAGTACCACAGGAGCAGATATGTACTTATATGTTACATTTCTGTAGAAAGAGCCAGAACAATACAACGGAAATGTATAAAATCCACCTTGCTTTATAGCAAAAGACATTTTTGAAACTAATTTTTTCGGATACAGCGTTTCTATTTGTAACTCTCCGTAAAACGAAATGAAACGCATTGTCATATGCGTTCCTACAAAACATTGACCTAGAACAACAACAGTCACCAGACATAAATATATTGGTGCCAATCAGATACATTTATCATAAGCATATATACGTTGTGATCACATTCTATCATTTAGAAGTCTGACGTTTTGACAGAAAATCATGGTACGTCCCGTAGAAACATAAACATTCCAAGAGGCCGGATGATCCATTGAAATCAATATCTTTATTTACAAACACGTGGGATGCTCTAAAATTTATGAAAGTGTATCGTTACTTGTACCCCTGTATGTTGTATAATGTATTCACTTAATGAGCTGGGTCCTTGTTACAGCAGTTCCGTTTGTCATCATCATCATAACTTTCATGACCAACAACAACAGCAGCAACTGCAGTTTCTGCTTAAAGCAATAATAAAATGAGTGATTTCATTGTTATTTAGATTGAAAAATACGTAGCTGCCCCACTTGTGTTCGGCCTCATGGACGATGCAGTGATAATAATATAATATTGTCTTCCTCCGTTGTTTATGTTTGGATAAAGTAAGTGCCCATAAAGTTTGTTTTTCTTCAAAAGATTAAAATAGAATAAACATAGGAAGGGTACTACAACATAGTATCTGATGTTATTGTCCAGCCAGCTTTTACCACTGTAATCTATGTTTGGGTGGGTTTCGGAAGTTAACTTACATTTGTTTCCATACAAAGCAAATTGAAATTGTTTTATACTGTATATATATATATATATA
>JAECUM010044704.1:0-26642 GCA_016617855.1 Megalonaias nervosa | reverse complement strand
TCACTGTAGTTGATTTTCTGTAATGTTGCAATTTGTATTCATTGCAGTAAATTGTACAGGATATCTTTAGTTACATTTTTCTTACGTGGCTAGTGTCTGTTTTAGGAATATTAAGTGCATACAATTCCATAGGATTTATAAATAAATACTTGTATAGGTGTTGACAATTACTAATAATAAGACTTATTGCTGCCTTTGGCTTAATGTTTCATTGCTATCCACATAGTTCCCTTCCTATATTTATTCTTCAGAATATAATACCTATACATTCTAACCAAAGATATGTAACAAGATTTGCAGAAATTTCAAATTTTCAAACTTTACAAATTATTGGTACATGTATTGTACATAAAATTATGTAAGTAAATATACGAAATACCCTTGATAATCATCATTTTACATTGCAAGAAAATGGCACATTATTCATCACTTTGAAGTATCATCATTTTACCTTTTGAAAGAAAGCCATCATATACATCGCTTACCATAATGTTAAATTTCAAACGATTGACACTTTACAAAGCACTTTGAAGTATCATCATTTTACGTTACAAAATAATGACTCATTATACATCACATGTTAAGTATCATAAGTTTATGTCTCAAAAGAATAGCAGATTATATATCACTAAGACCTATCATAGTGATAGAGCTGCCAAAAATGGCATTTTACATTTCAAAAGAATGTCACTTTATACTTCATTTACAATATTTTTACATTTCAAACGAATGTCACTGTATATTTCATTTACCATAATTTTATGTTTCAAAAGAATGTCTCTTTATACATTGCAATTTTTCATTTCTAAGCAATGGCACATTACACATAACTAATCATAAGATTATATTTCAAAATAATGACAAATTATACATTACTTAGAATGATCTAAAAATCTGGAATTTTCCTCCCCCACTTTACGACTGAAACAATTACGAATTGAGTCATAACTGAACAGACTGCAGGTAAAATATACAGAGTTCTTACAAGACTATTCAGAAGTTGCAGTACATATCATTTCGGTGCTTGCCATAATAATATGTATTTAATCTAAAATCCAAACACACAGTGGATAAGATTCATCTACGTTGACTGGTCACTTGCTAGATAGTGGTAAAGTATCTTGCATGGTAGGTGTAAAAATCAGTCTAGCATCACAATCACCCAACACCGTGGTGGTAAGTGACTAACTGTTTGCTACATGGCCTGGCAAACTTAAATGCTGTTTGCCTCTAATCATATATGCATGAAATCAAATGGAAAGTAATCTCAAAAAATCTCGACTATTACAATTATTAATCTGCTGACAGATAAGATGAAACTACGGCATTGATGAAATTTGACATGCTACTCACCATGTTCATTGCCGATCTCAAGATTACGTAAATATCGTCACATGAAAAGTAAAGTAGTCACTTGATATCAACAATATTCCGTCTAAAATGCTGGAAAAAATCAATAGTACTAAATGAGAGATTCATACTGTTTGTAACCAAAAAAAAAAAAAAAATATAAAAGACGAAATAACACAAACTTAGCTGTATATTTATTCCTAGAACAACTACCTGTGTAGGATGCATGAAATGTGGAGCACGTGTCAAGAATGCTTTTTTCTATGTTGTGACTACCACATTGACGTGATCTTTGATTGATAAATCTGATACTGCCCAGGTTGTTCTGACAACGATAGTTTTTGGTCACTGTTCTATGAATGCATATATTGATAATTCTATTTGAGTTCGTTTATTTATAAAAAAGGTATGTGACTTTCATTTAGCATTTTCGATTTTTTTTTACAGCAACATTGAACAGGACTTGCTGTCAATATCACGTGACTGTTATACCTCTGATATCATAGGTTGAGAGATTTGTGTTGCCATATGACTATCAATGCAAAGTGCGTGTACAGGGCCAGGTTACATCAGTAATGTAGTTTTGTTGCATCAGTCAGCGGAAAATTGCATAACCTCTATAAAACTTGCAACTTCTTAGATAATAGATCGTTTTCATATTGATTTCACAGGTATGTCTCTAACATCATATTAAGATTGATAGACCCACTGGTAAGCAGCTACCATGTGCCACCACTGCACGGTGGCAGCAAGCTCCAATTTGTCGATAGCAGGATTTGTGGCCGACAGTTCTTGACAATGGCGAGTCAGACACATTTCCAAAACTCTCACCTGTCGAAAGAAGAATATATTTGGATTTCCAAAGACGAAGCTTGCATCAATTGTTTGAGGCTATTACGAACGTTGTGGCAAAATGTTACTCATATATAAATGTACGGAAAGTAATTTCAAGCAGGAAGCTATGTGTGGAACAATTATGGTTGGTATCGTTAAATAATAGCTTCCGACATTGAGGATGCTTAAGTTTTCACTCTACAGCTGACTATAGTCATGTTTGTGCATTTACTGATTTTCAATATAAATTGTTGTTTAAATCTTCCATACTAGTTTTGTTTTTGTTTTAACCGAAGTTTAGTCAGTCCTGATTATTGAATGCACTATAACTTATCTCTAATCAATAAGCTTCCAGACAAAAAAATTATCGATTACTTTGGAATTTATAAAGTTGGCAAGAAAATAAACAGGTCAGGAAATGAGCATGTCTAGTTTAATCTTCACAATAAATGGTAGTGCGAATCTGTTTCTGAATATGCGTATATTTCAATGTGATATCACATCATCATGAGACATTCAAACCGGATTGTGTTGGATCACACCCGTAGGTTCAACTCGTCCAAAATTTTCAAGGTATTTTAAGATTGATTTCGTATTTGGCGTATGCATTTTACGGGCATGTTCATAAAACCGTCCAAAGGAAAATGGTTGTATGAGGATCCAAATAAAATTAACAATTGCCATCTAAATTTAATTTGAATCAAATTTCATAAACTCACCCATTAATGAAATAATCCGTATCGAACGCATGCATGACCTATATGACTTTTGATATAGTCAGACATGATTTATAAAACTCATTGTTCTAGAATTTGCAGACAAAGGGGAAATGAAGAGGGACATCACTTACAAGCCACAATCCAACAGTTGGCAAATGACTGTACAAACGACGGAAGATGCAATTACACTATCACACATTCCATTGTATGAGAAATTGAAAGCCAGGAAAGTATTAAAAAAAATGGCAATTTTTATGTTTAAATTTGTCATTGTTATTTGCCAGCATCTGTGCATTGGCAACTTTATTTTCAGATATGTTCCTTTTGATGATTTATTAATTTTTTGTGTAGGTTGGAGACCTTAATTACCTTCATGTCATTAAGAAACATCAAATTAGTCTTAAAGTTTGTGCCTTGCTGATGCTATGAGCCCTGTGCTAGGCAATTGGCTCTGACCCCACACCCCAAACATAAATGTCCGTTTTAGAAAAATGCCTGTTATTGGTTTTTAATTGGGTAGTAAAAAAATATTTGTAGCCTAAAATGATGAATATCTGAGCTGAATTTAGGTCGCACATTTTAAATAGGTCACACGAGGTATGGGAGATGATTGTCCTATTTATTATATTAAATTATTGTAATAAGCACCACGAGCCTCTGTTGGTATCAATGCTTTCTGCGGACTGGTTGTCACGGAATTGTGTATATTTATTGTTTACGCGTACTTGGGATAAATTGTACTCTGGTTTCGTTTCTGCATACAGCTTTAACTGTGGGTGGTTTATGTATATTTATATTGTGGATTATCTCGAGACAGTGAGTTCGGTTCACCCCATGCAGAAAGAAAAAAGTGGTTTCGATAGAGAAAACTATATATCTTGAGCGCACTGGCCATGTATTCCAACATAGTCTTTTTACATATAAGCTTATGATAGAATCAAAATACACATTACGAGAAGTCTTGTCAGAGGGCGGTCACTTTACCGCGCAATGTCTCCATCTGTAGAGGTAAGTAAAATGTAAAATGTTATTTTCCAATTTGTATTATAGAATATAACTGGGGTTGTCTTTGTATTGTTCCAACGTTTATTGTGAAGTTTTGATAGTTTCGAATTATGTGATGCAATGCTAGATTTATTAGTCTGTTTTCATGTTTACCAGTGAATAACAGCACCGACGAATTATATTCACATAAGTACTGGATGTATTAAGGGACGAGAGAATGTTAAAGTTCTGCAAGGTTCTTTCCTGTCGGATGAAGATTCGCGTACGAAACTGATCATTGTAATAATTGTGTACGTTTGTCCCAATGAAATAATTTAACATGAAGTAATTAACTCCACGTACGCGAGTACGTAAAGTATGTCATTGTAGTTGATTCATTACCGTGTCATATGTACTACACGGCTATAGGCATTATATTTTCAGCTGTTTTGTGTTTCCGCCATCCTTTAACTGTGAGTTGTGACGATGTGTTTGTTGGGGTCTTCCCGGTCTGTTTGAGCTGTCTGTGTTGGCACTGTGCCAACTGTAGAGCTGTCGATGCTGTCCATTATGGAGCTTAGACTGGTCTGTACTGTGCTGTCGCGTGATGTGATTTGATGGAGCTGATGTGAAAGCCATCGTTTGACTGTCCGTGTTGGATGTGTGTGTTGGACAACTGAAGACCTGTTGGTGATGTCTGTATTGTGAGTTGTGAAGCTATGTATTGGTGGGGTGGTGTTAGCCGTGGTGCAGGTTTGGATGTCACGTGGTGGCTCTTTTTGACTTTGCATGCACCGAGTATGATGCTGTCGGTAGTACCACCGGCTTGGAAGAAAATATTGGTTATCTCAAGTTGAGGGACTAAAGCTCCGGGACCAACGGACTTGCAACAAAAATGGGCTCCAAGGCATCCTTGAGCAGGCTGGGAAGGGCGGGACTTTCGTGGTGGCTCATTATCCATTCGACAGTGCAGGGACTGAAGATGTCATGTGTTTGTCATCTCGACTCCACTGGTTATCTCCCACATTTGAGTTAGATGTCATTATCACTACTCGATCACAAACAACGGCACCATTGCTATAAGACCAGAAATAATATCATTATAGATATCTGAGCTAACGTCATTATCGCTATTTAAGCGGTTAACATCATGATCGTTGTTTGGGCGAAAGTCTTCTTTGTTGCTTGTGTGTGAAAATCTCTGTTATATGTGTGAACAACGTTATCCTTATTTATTTGGAAAGCAGTATCATTATTTATTGTGCCTATCTGAGTAAACAACTGTGTTGATGTTTACAAAATAAGTTATCTCTATTTGAGTTAAAAAGTTTTTGAGTGAATGCTTGTGATTGCCTATATGAATCGTGTATCATTATTTGAACGACACATTATTGTGTATATGACTCAGCTTATTATTTCAGTGGAACATTGTTTGAATCATTTATACTGGTTTCCTTTTTGCGTTTAATGTTTGTTTGATATCATTTCATTTTTCGTTTCAATTGCAATCCGTTCCAATTAGGAACTGTGTTATTATATCAGCTAGTTAACTCAGTGCGCATCATTGTCTTAAATATCCATTAACTGGATTTTTTTAAGCATGAAATGGGAGATTATTGTCCCTTGTAATAAATGAAGTAATTTTAAGAATCAGTATGAGTCTCTGTTAGTATTAACACTGTCATGCGACTGGTTTTATGAATTCAGTTACCTACCAACATCAAAGTTCAGCATTAAACGTAAAGAATATTTACAACAGATGTTTTAAATGGGCAATTTTGTTAGTGTTGTATCCCACTGGTGATCATAAGCAGCTTTGAAAATGCCAACAGTAGCTGTGGAAACTTAATGTTGGCAATATCTCATTTCCATTGTGGGGGTACCATTTAAACAATTACCCCAGGTATCATATTTAACCTGCTTACTTCGGATAAAGGTTTTTATATACTTGCACTATCTCCATGAGGACACCATGGACAAATGCAGATTGATTTATTGCTGATGAGGGATATGAGGGAATTAGAATCAGAATCGCACTATGTATCGATACAAAATCTTGCTCGGTAACTAAACTGACAAAAGCAAGCACGCAACTAAGAAGTTTCCACACAGCCATGGCTGCATGTATTTAACCTCCTACAGATGCTCAATGATCATTAATTTTACTGTGATGAAATATGAAAAACTACAGTGGACTATAATGTCAGAGCCAGGTAAATACGTTCTCAGATCCACTGAGGTGCAGTGAAATATGACATTCCTTTATATCGTCTCAGCTGGCTTTGAATGTCTCTACGTTTCAGTTTAAAGTTGTTCTTTCAAAGACGCATCGAACAACAACCAAGCAACAAACGTTGCTGAATAAGCCCTCTGCTGGTCTTGTTGTACAGAAGTTAGGTGTGATGGGCAAACTGAACTACCAATGTCTTATCCTACTCAGTCGCTAAAGCACAGGACACGGAAGCGTTGTCTCTTAGATCAAATGAAGTTACAGCGAACGGATTCGACAACAGCTCTGTTCATCCGCAGACATCATTATGATCTGCGATAACATTTGTGAGTTTTCTACCGCCACAAATATCTGGTTTTGTGATGATTCGTGTGGGACTGATGGCTTTAAAACCTCTGGTGGAGCTAGAAACTCCAGAGTTTATGACTATTTTCTCATCACTGGCGCATACAGAAGAGCCGCACACAGCACATGTAATTCACAGTTGACAATTTCCCCTCCTGTTACATTCCAGTCGACCTTGTTAGTGGTAGTGATCAAGATAAACGTCTTCTAAGACTCATCAATAGCCAGGTCTTTGAATCTAGGAGAATCTTTGATGGTGGATTCGTTGCTGTTCACAGTAAAAAAAATCAAAATTCAATCTTACAAAGTCTCTTTGATTCGTCTGTGCTGTATCTGTCACATCTGCTCATGTTCGAGTTATACTATGACCAGATTAATCCGATTTATCAGGATCAGATCACGATGTACATTGACACGGACTAGCAGCTGATGCATTTTACAACCAACGATGTGTACGCTAACATGACTGAACCAAATTTATTAATGAATTTCTTAATAGGAATTATCTGATAGAACATGAGTTGGTTAATGACACAAAAATAAAGGTTGTTGTTAAGTTCAAGTACGAATAATCGGGTAAGCCAATTTATAGATATGTGGGCCAGCGGTAGAAAATATACCCGTTTTTTGTGTAATCCAAAGTCATTAAAATGCCAAAAGTGTCCCATGGTTTGTTACGCAAATGTATATCAATCACAACATGTACGTGGAATGTCTTTAATAATAACGAGAAATTACACACATGGAGAGTATGATACAGTGTCAGAAAAATCGCATGGATCTTTACCGATGCATTCAATTAAATTTCTCATCGCTTGATATAGTACGATGAATTCTCCCACTTTTGTGTTTGGTCAACATGCTATTGACTGATGTACAAAGACATCCACCAGCGCATTAAAACACATCCTGCTGACAATTCCTATCGCGCAAATGCTTGACGAGGCGGTTTTGAGTTCCATGGTTCAGTGGTCTGTAGTCATCAAATGAAAACGTGTTAGTTGTCGTGGAGTATCAGTCCGTTTCGGAATCATAACTATATCGACCACACCGAGTCAGTTCTAACGGTCTCGGCTGTGCAGTCATTTGCTAAGTAAACGTGACAATATCTTATTGAAACGCCTTAGCTGGTTGTAATCAAATAATGCGTGTAATATCATTATCCAATCCTGCTAAGAATCATCGAATACATGTTAAGCATTCGTGAAACCGCCCTAAAGTGCTACCAATTTTGGGTCCATGATTGCTCTGCACTCCGATTTCTTATTAACAATTTCTGTGATTACTGATGTCCGAATAAGTAGTCTGCAAGTGTGCAATGAAATTGTTTCACAATTGCCCAGTCAACATGTATATACATTTTCCCAGCACCAACGCTCACACGATGTTTTGACAACAACGCACAGCAGGTCAGATAAATTCTTTACCAGGATGAACTTGTAAAAGTCGTGGTCACGCTAGTAGTGAATAGGGTTCATTGGAGCACCCCAAACCTTTGAAACACCCCAAAACCTCTCCAAACCATCCCAAACACTCGAAACAGCACAACCACACCAAACCTAATCCCACTGGTTACATATATAAATCGATAAAGTAAAAAATGCTTATAGATATGAAATGTATTTAACTGGCAATATTTTGCGGAGTCGAGAATGACAAATTGTAAATTAAAGAAATTCAGTGACATTTGTTATTTCAAACCGACTTATGAGTCGATATTTCCCACACGTATTTGCTTACTCAATGTATTATGTCCACTCATTGTCCCGAATGCCCGTTTGATCGGTTTTATATACGCCTATTTATTGTTTGATGTACTTGTATTATTATTAATGTGATTTCAGAAATTATTCATCCGTATTGTGTTGTAGCTATTTGATGTTTTCGATAATAGATTTATTCAGAGAAGGGGTGTAGATTCGGGAGCGGAATATAAAGTCAAGCAAACATACTATACTTCATTTGATTTGGGTGTTTTCGGTGTCGAATTATTATATCAGGAGTATCATGATAACTTTCCTTGGAAAATGAATTCAATTGGCGCAAAAGCGCATGCTCGAGAAGAACTGCATCCTGGCCTTGTGATACCTTCCGTTTAGGTCGCGTTACAGATTGCATTTTTGCGACTCTTGCTGTTTAGTGGCTTCATTCAAATTCTGATAATATATATTCTGAAGAGTTTGGATTATTTTGGAATGTTAACAGTTCGTACACATGCAAACAGTGTTTCAGTAATGAAATTGAAATTCATTACAATTACTCTCGCGGATTAATCGAATCATGCAGGTAATATATAAGTTTATAAGTAGTTACAAAAGGTAGAACCTAAAACACATCGAAACTAAAAGAATATATTTTAAACCTTAATGTTTTAAGTGTATTATGTATAACTGGGACTATAATTACAGGTGACAGATTATATAGTACCAGGGTATGTATAGTGGATATGCTTTCATGCAACTTAATTCTTCTTTCCAGAAAAGATGTAGTCTAATGTTGAAATTGTATTATTATTATTATTATTATTATTATTATTATTATTATTATTATTATTATTATTATTATTATTATTATTATTATTAGAAGTAGTAGTAGTAGTAGTAGTAGTAGTAGTAGTAGTAGTAGTAGTAGTATTGTTGATGTTATTATTATTATTATTATTATTATTATTATTATTATTATTATTATTATTATTAATATTATTATTATTATTACTAGTAGTAGTAGTAGCAGTAGTAGTAGTAGTAGTAGTAGTAGTAATAGTAGTAGTAGGAGTAGTATTATATATTACCAGTCTCGCTCAACACTAAGAGGTTGGTGCTTGGATCTTTTGTAAGGACAATGTGGCTGGGTAGTATATGATGCCACCTTAAGGTTCCTGTGAGAATACTTTACTTTTCACTATAAAAACATTATATGAAAGTTCTGGTCTTCATCAAGACGACTACCATTTATTCCAATCAACTATATAAACACGTTATTAAGTGTGTAATGAACAGATGTCCACAATATTGTGCTATCAGTTTGGTTTCTTATACATTTACTCAGAAATATGTGATTTGTAATTGACGCGTTGTTTTATTAATAACAAGAAGGGGTGACCCTGAGCTGTGGGATCTGGTACAGCCAAACTAGATCGACAACGTGCAGAGGCAATTAAGAAATATCTGCTCGTCGGTGATAATGTCAAACAGAAATTATAACAGCATCAGGAACCTCATGTGGGATTTGCAGACGGTAGAGACCAGCTATTTAAACCAATTGCTGAACTTACCTCAAAAAGCTGTTAGAGCAACTGAGGCACCAAAGTAAACAGCTCTTGAGACATTACCTGCTGCTCTTGGTGGTCTTCTTCAGCCCGCTCAGCCACCACCCCAGCAACCTCTTGAAACACAGCTCTAAGTTCAACCACGACCAGCACCAAAAGTTAGAACTATTATAATATATTAATTTATTGGGGAAAGGTATTGCAGCTATCAGGAAAAGGTTGTAGAGATCAATATATAAAACCCGAATATGTTTATAGTCTAAAATTTTCCGATTAGGTCAAACATGTATATCGTGTTGCTAGAAATACTCACCAAATAGAAGGGAATACAATATCTTTGGAATCTTTCATATTGCAGTAAGGAAATGTGCTGCAAGAGTAGAATAGGAAAGGGAAACAAAAAGTGAAGAAATGAGGCTTCAACTTGAAAAAGAGAGAAGAAGAAATCAGAAATCAAGCGTAAAAAAGTACATCTAAGGCAAAGAAGGAAAGAGTAAAAGATGCGTCAAAGGCGTTATAGACCGCGTTCCGAAACCACAACCAGATTTGCATCATGATCACGAAGTCAACTGTCGAAAAAGCCGGAGAGGGTCTAACCCGTGATGAGCTAACACATCGTGGTAGTACATGACAAAGTAGTGATATTATCCCTGGATTGCCAATGATTTAAGATAAACTTTGTCCCAATAACGTCCTCGCTGATCTTAAATCGACTAGAAAATGTGTTGGGTGAAAGACGACCTGGCAATAATTCCCCCGAAGTATAGCCCGAAAGGCGATCCCGATTGAAAACCAGTTAGTAATGAAAGACTTCGACGTTATTCCGGACAACGTTACTGGCGACGTTGGTGATGCCATTTGTAAAGCATTATCGGCTTTCAAAGACAGACTCGTATGATTAGTACGACTAAAACCACAGCCGAAGTCAGAAAAGCTGCCCAGCAACAAAGTAATTCCAACAAGTGTCAATAAAAGAATAAACCAAGCTGCAAATCAAAAACTAAAATAATTAGCTGGCTTGCCGTCACTGAAAAAACAACAAGCCACCGAGAGACAAAAAAGTATAACCGCACATCTGATAGCGGGAAGTGGAAAGGCTCCACGTCGGTATATATATATATAATGGTCACATCTCCTATCTACGCCTACACCTGGAGTGGCAGATATGCTTGGAATTGTTTAAGTTACATAAATTGTGCTGAGGTCTAAACAAATAAAAAATGAATGAAAAACGTGACGTACAATTCTAAATAATTGAAGGTTCGGCCTCTCTCTGATTTTTGATGGCAGCAATTCTTTATGCTTCATGTCATCACTGAAAGCAGCAGGGAGGGCGAATCCTACAACATTTTCAATTAGAGATTACGCTGAAAACTAAAGCTTCCTATAAAACCGAAAATAAAAGATCAATAACGTCAAAACCGAAATCTCTAAAAGACCCGAACTTTCCTATTTGGGTTAGCTTATTTTTGTTACTTTATTTTTTGACATTAATGTTTTTCTTTTTTATGGTGTGGCATGTTTATGTAACCACTCACTCAACCTTTGTTGTCGCCCTCCTTGCTACTGCGTGGGTGTACTTAATTAAATCATTATTACATCAATAATGGAATCTCACAGAGCTAAACTAGCTCGACAGCGACTAGAGTCAATTAAAAATATATCCCTGTTCGTGATTTTGTCAAGCAAAGATTACAAGAACGTCAACAAACACAGGAGGAATTTGCCCGAAGAAACAGAACAATTAATTAAAAATCTCAAAACACAGCTTCCTGGATCATCTTTAGAGTACTATTATCAGAGCACGCCTCCCCCCTGCTCTGTATCCTACTCTGGCTATCCATTCGATCCAGAATTAAACACAAAATTTGTTCTCTGTGCTACGTTTCACTGACGGGCTCCAGTCCAACATACCTATCCGACTTCACCTACGTGTGCACACCAGCACGATACTTACGCTCCTCTTCTGACACTCGTATTCTCATTATTCCCACTATGAACATGAAATCATATTGACAACGTTCTTTCGCATAACAGGGCCCAGCAACGTGGAGCGAATTGCCCGCTAAATTTAGACACGAAGACACAGTGATCTCATTCAGGAATGCTCTTAAAACCCACCTATTGCAACTGCAAGAACAGACTTAAAGACCTAATGATGTTTCCTTACCTTACATATT
Source organism: Megalonaias nervosa (assembly GCA_016617855.1). Classification (NCBI taxonomy): domain Eukaryota; kingdom Metazoa; phylum Mollusca; class Bivalvia; order Unionida; family Unionidae; genus Megalonaias; species Megalonaias nervosa. The sequence goes on along the minus strand of JAECUM010044704.1, from coordinate 14,732 downwards.
TACAGCATGTTTTCTGTTTTCTAATTTCGTCGTGTTTGTTTTTATTTTTGTAATCATATCATTATATATGTTTTTTAAGTGTTGTCAAATGTTTTACCGCGCTTAGAGCTTCTAAAGATTAGGCACTATACAAAGTCCTCATTACTATTATCATTATTAAACCTTGTACAGAGGCTACCAAAGGTCATCTTCCCACGTTAGAGCAAACCGCTACAGCAACTGGAAAAATAGCAGAGAGAACTAAAAATACAAAAAAGATTCTAAGAGAAAAGTGAAATAGCTGCTGCTCAACCAGTGCGAAAAATACTTGAAGGTATTGACCAAGAGAGTGCTGAAATAGGTGATATAAAGGATCATACACCAGAACCAGAACTAAAACCAAAACAAAGAAGAGCCAGAACGGAAGTGAATGATAAATTTACCGAAAGAGATTTGTCCTTCATAATATATATTGATACGGTAAGATTACCTGCGCTTGCTGTGCACAGCTTTGCTCAGAGAGAACAGTTTCTATACCGCGAGCACGCCGATGATAATCTAAGTCGTGAAACCTGGTACAAATGGGTATTTTGCATACACCACGGAGTTGATCAGCCCGAGATGATGATCCAAGATATATTGCAATTTGATAATGGAATACACAATTATCTTAAAACGTTACAGCAACAACTACAACAACAACAACAAGCACTCCAAACAACAGATAAGGAAATATAATGTCAGGATTCAAGTTCTGAATCCGGGGCCACTGGAGGTGGTATTGGTACAGGTACCAGGGGAAGTGGTATTATTACCACATGCCCCAATAACACCCTTGCCGATGTTAAACGATTAGAAATTCCGATTGCCGGAAAACGAGCCGGTAACAATTCCCCTCAAATCATTAATGAAGCAGATGATACTTGTCATATATTATTTACAGGCAGTCTCATGGATATTAATGTTTATCGATCTCTTATTGATGAAATCGCCGATGATTACCAGAGTGATTAAGAGTATTGGGTGTGGCTTAAGGAAATCATTATTATATCAATAATGGAATCTTACACAACTAACTAGCTCGACAGCGCCTAGAGGCAAATGAAAATTATCTTCCAGTCCGTGATTCTGTCAAATAAAAATTACAAGCGCGTCAGGAGCCTCAGGTGGAGTTTGCGGAAGGTGCAGACTTATTATTTAAACCGGTTACGAAGGCCACGAAAGATCTTCTTCCCAAGTTGGAGAAAAACGCCAAGGCTACAACTGCAACACAGCAGGTAATCGGAGCATTACCAGTACAAATTAAAGAACCTATGGAATCTGCTGATAAATCGGGTGCTGATACTCAATACGTTAAAGATATCTTCGAGAATATGTCTAAACCAGAATTAAAAGCTATGTATTTTACTCAGCCGGGTGATTTAGAAGTTATGAATGATCCTGTTAAGGTTGCTGCGGCGGGATATCAGCCGCAGCATCAGTTTCTAAAGCCAGAGTTGTATAACACTTCAGAAAACGAGTGGATTGCTAGGATATTTCGTGTATATAAGGATATTAAACAAATCAGTCAAAAATATAAAAAAGAAAATGATGATTTTGTTGAAAAGGTTTATGACATGAAAACAAGTGTTGGAATGCCAGTTATATCACCAAGAAAGCAGAGATCTCGAGGAAGTGATTTTATCACTCATGCCCCAATAATGTCCTTGCCGACGTGGACAGACTAGAACTTTTGATTGGCGGAAAACGAGCCGGAAATAATTCCCCAGAAATCATTAATGAAGCAGCTGCTAATTGTCAGGGATCATATACAGGCGGTATCATGGATATTAATCTTTATTGATACCTTATCAATGAAATCGTCGATGATTACCACATTGATTAAGGGTATACAGTTAGATCAGTGACAAGAAAATAAGATGATTATACATAATATTCACATGGGCCAATCGTAGTCAAGGTGATAAATTCGCGATTACCTACATATAAAGCGTTCCACGGAGATGGACTCGGTGATGTTGTTCAGGGTTTATTCAGAAGGATGGCCCCAAAAGCAATACCGATTGCAAAGCAACTGGGGATGAAAGCTATTGACGTTGTTCGTGAAAAGGGTATTGGTGCTGTTGGTGATGTTGCCGGTAAAGCATTCTAGGCAATCAAAGATAGACTAGCAGGATTAATATGACGAAAAGCTCAGCCAGTAAAACCTCATCCAGTACAATTACCCAGCACAGAAGTTATTCCTGCAAATGTTAGTAAAATAAGCAATCAAGCTGCGAATTAAAAACTAGAAGAGTTAACTGGTGTACCACTATCAGAGGAAGAAAAAAATATAACTGCTAGTCTGATAGTAGGAAGTGGTCTTCGTTTTAGACGGTAACAAATATAATAAAATGTTCAAGCGTATATTTGATCCCGCACTCGACATGGACGCACCAATTATCAAAGATGAATCGATAAGTGAGTATCAATATTATGACGCACGACAGCCAAATCAGCGTGGAAGAACTGAATTACATGTTCAGGATACAAGTAGATATTTCTTACCTGCTGAAGCATTTATTGAAGTAGAAGGTGAAATTTTAAGAACAGATGATACTGAATATGGAGCTGAGGTTAGTGATGGTTTTGGTTAATAATGGCATCATGGCGTTGTTCGACAGAGCCATATGCATGACTGACGGAAGAGATATTGAATAGATTGAGAAAGACGTCGACGTTGCCACGACGAAAATGGTCGTTGCGAGATACAGCGATGATTATTCAAAATCAGCTGGTCTATCAATGATGTTTGTGAAGAATACTTCTGATTATCCCAATAACAGACCGTATAATTTAAGACGACCAATAAACAATGCTGACAACGCTGACGCTGATGTGTGGCCGTTGGTTCATGGTGCTAATCCAGAATTCGACTTAGGATTCACATCACGTCGATGAATGCCGATAGGTGGAAGAAGAACATTTTCGTGTGTAATTCCACTATCACATATTTTTGGATTTTGCAGAAATGTTAGAAAGGTTATTTTCGGAGTCAAGCATACAGTTGTACCTGTAAGAAAGACTACCGACGATGATGCAATCTGGCGACCTGTCAGTGACATAGGTAAAGTAATACTGACAAAACTTTCATTGTGGATGCCAACAATGACTCCATCACTCCCTGAAGAACAACGATTGCTCTCTTTTATGGACTCTGGTGGTAAATCAGCATTATCATCGTTGACAATGACCACAGGTAGCGTTCAATGTAACATTAATGGTTTATTCACATGGCAGATAGCATCACAGCAAGGTGTTTCTGCGCCGTGATATATATTTGTTTCCTTCTAAGATGCTGCGCGAGTAAACTCACAAACACGCAGTACAATGCTATTTGACAAACTTGGTGTTACTGAAGTTTCAATGAGAATAAATGGACATCAAAAACCATTTGAAGATATATTATTAAATTTTGAAACAAAATCATGTTGCACGTGCATACCATCGTTTGATGACATTCATGGGGCGTGATCAAAACATTGATTCTTGTCTACAAATATCACAACTATATTTTACAACTCTGTATCCGATCTATTATTTCTCGTTGGAACATTTGGATTTAGTTAGCCACTCTGTCGTTAATATACATTTTCGAGCTCTTGTGGCAAGAGGAGCAATTGCTGATTACACAAAAATCGCTGTTATACTCTCAGATAAAACGATGCTGCTTGAAGGTGTTGGTGGACGAATGAGAGTCATTGATGCTCCAGTATAAAACATGTAATTACATCGTTCATGATATTATAATATCATGAAGGTAAATGTTACTCTGACTCCTGGTCAGATTAAAAAGCTACAATCAGGATCAAAAAGAATTCAGGAATAAAAATATTACTGAAATCAGCACAACTCGCAGGAGGTCCAAATAAATTATCACTGACAGAACGTCAACTCAGGCACTTCATTGACGCAAAATGGTTAAAGACTGGCGTACGACTTGATTTGTCTGCGGGTGCCATTAGCGATATTTCCAAGACGGGTGGCATATTTCCACTTCTCGCAGATATACCAATCGTTGATAGCCGCTGCAGCTCCAGCTCTTGCAATAGCAGCTGCACTTGGTGCTGTTGGAACTGCCACCGGAATGCCATTAAAGAAAGCAACAGGAATAAAACTACCAAAAAAGGGACAAATCTAAGACTGCCAGGAACCCCTTGTTCATGGTACGGAAAAAGTCTAAGACTTCCCGGGACACTTCGTTAGACGCAAAGCGTCTCCTCTTCATGTCTGATTTTGATTTACTTGATGCTGCTGCGCGGTTAAACATTAAAAAGCTTCAGATGCTTTTTTTATGCGTGATCAATTACCAAAACAACCAAATCGTGTTGAGACCGGTATCATTAATCTCGATTGAAGTTCTGGTCCAGGTACTCATTGGGCTGCATACGCGCTTGATTCACGTGGAATTATTTATTTTGATTTGTATGGGTTGGTACCGCCGAAGGAATTTTTTAAATATGTTGACAGAGCGCAAAACACTTCGCTTCAAAATATCCCAAAACATTACCAACACAGACAATAACTGATCCGCCAATATGTGGTCTTGAGGTAATTGCTGTACTCGATGCCATTTGAAAATCATCCGATTCACCTCACACAGTTCTACATACGTACACGAGTTCTATTTTAAATAATCGCTAATCGTATAATGGTTGATATTTATGGAAGATCCTCTATCAAAGAAAAAGGAAAAAAAAAAAGACGATATTAATTTATCTAAGTACGCTACTAGAGATGATCTTGCTGATATTATGAACCTCTCTGGAGTTGACCGGGATGAAGTTGTTATTATTCAGGATAAATACGGTGTTTTAAAGACGAGTAATATTAAGTGGATTGACATAATTCGTAGAGTCCTCGGTGCTACCACGGATAATATTCCAGTCTTTACTGATGGCGATAGAATCAAACTCAAATGTGTCAATCGCAACTGTCAGAAATGAAATTGCAAAAAGTGTTGCTGAACGTTACCGATCTACCGGTGATACAATGATAGATGTACTCAACATGAATGGAAATAAAATCGTTGTTTAAGAGAACCAACAAATGATGAAGATGCCGCAACAAAGAAATATGTGGATGTTAAATATACTAAAATCGATAGCAAACTAGACAGGTTACGATCCGAATACGACGTTCACGTACATATGTTTTTTTAAATACTCGTAGAAACTTTCAGCAAGTTCATAAAACCGCCGAGGATTTCTTTGGAAGTCCAATGGTTGTTGATATAAAACTTTGTGAAATTAGCACAAAACTAGAAGATGTATTCAGTGGAATTCCTGATATCGTTAGAAAAAAAAACTAATCTGATTAAAATTCCTCACAAGCAGATAATCAACGTGGTATACGCAGTATCATTATTATCATCAACATGGTCACAGCAAAATAACACTATCAAACATACCGCGGTAGTCACTGGTTTGCATCGGCTGTCCGTGTTCATTGCTGCAAAAATTAGGATTTTTATCACATTTCCGCGGCGTCATTCCACCGATATTTGTTTCTGGAACCGTGTGTATTGTGTTAAATAAAGGTGCCGAATAAACGTTTATACTGCAACCATCTCATAAAAAAGTCACCGCAGCGTCTTAAAGGAGGTGTCTGGAGTTTGTCGCTGAAACACCTCAATTGATTTCTTAATACTTTAGATTATATGATTTCACAAACGTTAGATCTAAATTTTGTAAACAAATACAGATATGAGCAAGTGTGTTACAGACCCAACTGAAACATAGCATTGACGAGTATGCTGTAAAAATAAAACAAATATCGTAGACGTGTCGTTGTTACCGACATAAATGTATATTATGCATCTGCCGTAGTTGCAGGAACAGCAACTATAATCGAATCATTATCAGCCACATACATAATAGCACCAGTAATAGGAATTTGTGTTGCAGTAATAGTCGGTGTTGCTGGTATTCTTAACATAATTGCAAAACAGATATATATGTATGCCGCTGACAAATTACACGAACATGCATTATTTCTATCAGCGGCAACACACGCTCATGCTAAATTATCATCGCTGATATCATCAGGGCTCAATCATGGAATAATATCAGATCAGGAATTCGCAGAAATGATTAAGGTTTACCACGACACCTCCGGTTTGGCAACTGGAAATCAAAACCCGCTGTCTCCGACAAAGACAGAGTCACCTTAATTTAAAATCGGGAAGTAAATAATAATAATGATACCCCACAAGAACTCCTCCAACAAATTGTCGCTAATACAACACCGCCAACAACCATGATGATATCAACGAGCCCATCTAATCCTGAATTCCACATTATCTTTCCAACGGGAATTCCAGCCAAAGAAATAGCATTAGCATAATTGCGAGTATATCACAACTGGCCAAATATTAGATCAAAATCAGATGGCGGTTTGTTCTCAAATAACTCATTAGTTTTTTTTCTTATAAAAATAACACCAATGGAACCCCAGATTGGCAAGTTGTAGGTGTTCCTACGGGCAGTTATCAAATCGAACAGATCAATGATGAATTCCAACACAGAATTACATCTATCACAGGAAAAGAATCCAAAATCGCTATTACGGTTCATGAACCAACATTATCAACTGAGATATAAATATCAACACCCGTCTACGCCGCAGACATATATCAATCATCGATCAAAACTGTATTAGAATGGAGAGAAGTTCTATCGGTTTATCAAGGATCACCAGAGCCTAAACGAGCAGATTATACCTCAGACAAATAAGGTTTTTTTTGAAGTAGATTTTATAAGCTATTACTAGCCTACTTACGTGTGGGCGTTTATAAGAGATGATCCAGCGCCTGAACCGGCTGCTTATTTTAGACCATATGGAGACATAATTAAATTCTGGAAGTTTAAAATACCCTCATAAGGTCATGAGAGTGAATATCATTTCGAAGGCATTAAAGTTTTATTTGATGATATTGTTATCTATTATAATGCAAGTATAGATGAGCTACGCAAGAAATTTGCCAAATACGTACTAGAATTTCCCATTGAGAAACTTCGTGAGGAAATTATTTCACAGATAAAACATACAAATATAATCAAGGATGATCTTGACTTTTCCAACCGTAAACTTGTACAGTCTATTATTGATTTAACCGACACATTCACCAATGGCATTATCCAACGATCAGACAAACTCGAGTTTTTAAATGCGATGGCAGTATCTGAGGTTGATTTACCAAAATTAAAAATTTTACGGAAATCTTGTCAAAGTCAATGATATTGTCGATGAAAATTTTCCAAAGATCGTAGACGCGTGGAGAAAAAATAATCCCCACCGGCGATTATTCTCAAGCATGGCAATGATCCATACGGTGGAGTTCGGCATGTATCATCGGGTGTTATCGCAATCACATCAACGATCGCAGTTAATTTGGTGTGTGATGCCATTGATAGAGGCTATCGAGCTGAAAAATCCAAAACAAGCACAACAGGGATATATATTATAATCATTTACCCCCGAAGTACCTCCTGGGTTTTTAATTGTGTCAGTACCTGTTAATCCGGTTTATCTGCGATGTCATAGTCCGCTAGAATCACGGATACATTTTAGACTTACTGACCAGGCCGGACACTTACTTGACCTACGTCAAGCAGTTCTGGCAATAAGTTTGTATGTCCGATCTTAGATCTTCACGCTCGTAGTGTTAGCAGAACTCCAATAGCGTCATTGTGACTGATCTCTTCTCAAATTAAATTACACGAATAAATATAATGGATGGAATAATTGCCGAGATAGAAAAACTAACCCTTGCACAGAAATTGGTGGTGTGATATTATTGTCTAAGCAAACTTCGTAGTAAGATTCTCGATGTTGTAATCGATATACTAAAATATTCTGAATTAATAGAACAATTGAAAAAGTAAATCTGAATCAGAATAAAGCTAAATCAGAATGAATATTGTAATCTGAATCTGATTAAACAATATTATCAGAATTAAACCTAAAATAAAAATATTTCTGAAGCAGAATAAGTATAATCTGCTTCTGAATACATATTATAATCTGAATAAATATTATTGTCAGAATAAATATTATAATCATAATCTGAATCTGAATCTAAATCAGAATAATAATAGGTAGTATCATCTGAATCTGAGTCTGTATCAGAATAAAAAAATACAAATATAATATTAGTCATAATACACTTTTATAATCCTTCTTGGCTTTTGTCAGTGACTTCATCAGTGACCTTACAATGGATCGTTTCACGATCAGACATAATATTTTTAGATGTAACACACTTGAACTCATAATCTTTTTTGTTTCATATTCGCGTGATAACTCTGATCTAACTTTCTCAATCGCGTTTGCGAGTGAAACAAATTGTTGAATATCCTCATCATCAACATAAAATAGAGATTGTCTCACGGCCTGTTGAAGTAACTTAATGAATCTATACTCGGCTGCTAGTGTATATCTTCCATCATATTTCCGTTCCTGAAGTATTTCAAAATCAAAATCATTTATACTTTTTTCAGGGTCCAACTGTTCAGATAATTCTATATCCTCATCATTTAATATTTTAATCACACAAAGAATTGAATGAATAATTTCGGAATTCATAATATAATAAATATTTTTTTTTTTTTAAACTAAGCATAAATCTGAATCTGAGTCATATTAAAAGTAAAAAATAAATATGAATCTGAATCAGAATAAAAATAAAAATAAAAATAAATCTGAATCTGATTAATATGATTATATTTCTGAATAAATCTGAATATGAATCATAATAAAAATTAAAATAAAAATACAAATAAAAACATCAATAAATCTGAATCTGAATCTGATTCAGAATAAAAATAAATATAAAGATGAATCAGAATCAGTATATAAAACAATATTTCTAAACAAAAATAAACAGTAGCAATGATGAGCGGTTATCACGGGGTCCCTTCAATTGGCCAGTATTTGCTGTGAAAGAGTCCCTTCATTGATGCCTTTCTGATGGCTTGTATGGGGCAACCTTTAAGATTTTTTTCTGGCAACTTTCTTTCTGAATATCCTTGTGTGGGGTACCTTCAGTGAAATTTAGAACTCAAACAAGCTACTGTTCTTTTTGGAAGCCCCAGTTTCATGTGTTTTATGTACATCCCTCCCAAATCAAACCCCGGGTGAGTGAAAATTACACCCACCACGTGTTCGACGTGGTGAGTATGTGTAAATGAAATTCCTTGGTGTGGGAAACCCACTTATTAAGAAGTCAAATTTGAATCTTACCGCCACCGTTGACGATACGTCTGTCACGGGAATAGAACCCCAGGCCACAGTATGAGAATCGGACGTTCTAACACTGCGCCACGGAGTCATTCTTATAAATATATGTTTCAGAAATTATTATGAAGTTACCTATGCTGGATAAGCAGGCAACCTACACACACACACAAGTATATACTGAATAAAATCACAATTATTGTAAACTGCAGCGTGGATTACTTTCAGTTTCTAAAACATTTTATAAAATGTACTGTATAAAATACCTGCATTTAATAATCGCACATATATTTCTGCAGGAATGTCCCATCCGGGGAGTAAAAAGTACATGTGGGGGTGGTGCGAGCGACTCTTTTAGAAACAGAACCGACTGGCATATATACACAATAGCTATAACGAAGGTACCTAACGGTTGTGGCAAAATGCACACTTGTGGAGGGTTCCTACAAGTGATCAGTATATACTGAATAAATCACAACTGTTGCATAATTGCGTTAACTGCAGTGTAGATTTATTTCCTTTTCTAAAACATTTTATAATAAGCACTGTATAAAATACCTGTATTTGATAATCACACATACATTTCTGCAGTATATATCATCTGGGAGGTTAAAGAACATGTATAATTGATCACAAGTCCATCTTTGATCATTCCATAAAGAAAAAAAAAATTCATATGCTAGTCTATGAGATAAATATCTTTCTTTCCCAACAGAAAAGCAGAGATAACCAGCATTATGAACAACACCGACTGGTTTTTTTAATCGACAGTTCCTGATTACACCAACACTAGATGCCTCATAATGTTTAATGATGGGAGGCTTCACAACTTCAATTTGCACCATTTATATAATAGTATTGATTGTCTAAATTATTATTTTATTGTTAAGGCGTTTCTATAGGAGATTTGACCACATAGGTATTTTTTTTATCATAATATCGTTTCAGCTCTCTGTATGTTTTACCACCACACTGCACACACAACTGCGTTTTTCCTCGGACACCAACACCCCATTTCAAACACGGTTTCGGTCCTAGTCTCACCCTACGAATGCTTTGCATGTGACATCCACATAATTCATTTACACAAGTCCTGTTACCAGGAAGTGAAGAACCGATCATGAGCCACTTGCATTTATTCTTTGCTTCAATCATTATATATCTATTGTAACGATTAATAAAATTTCAAAACCAGGAATACTAACTGGAATTGATAGTCCTTATTATGAACGAGCATATCCTGAAACGGCAGTTGTTTATTCAATATATCCACTGAATTAGAAACCCAACGTCTATAAACTTCTACCAATGAGAATGTCTTGCATGAATTGTGTTGCTGAGCAAGTTACAGAACATTTCACAAATGCAAAATGAGGAGACGGTTTAACGGATCTAAGGCGTAAAAAAAAAAAATAAATGAGTGGGCAGAAACTGTTAAAGATACTGGAGCGTCTATCAAAGATGTTGGCGAACTGGAAAAAGATTAAGATTTCCAATAAGAGTGAAGATATTAATCGGAGAGATTTTATACGAATCAAAATATTAAAGAAATGGAATTTCGATAGAAAGTATTGATCATAATGCACATATGTGGACTTCGGATATAACAATATTTCCACAAAATCGAACTGTTAAATTCTATAGCGGCGATATGTTTGATTTTATAGAAATATCAGTAAGAGTGACTCTATATCCATGTAGTTGTTTCAGAGTTCAGAATCTGTGAACAGAGATAAAAATTGCTATGATCAGTTTATTTATCGTACAGAATATGTACACTACGAAATGAAAAATCTTGCGTTGAAATACACGAACGCCGATGAAATCGGCGCTGATGGCGGCGATGAAATCACTGTCGAACGATTACTCAGTAATTGTTTTTCCGTTCCGTCAGTTGCTGCACATGCTGCTAAGAAGAAAAATTCATCGAAACCAACACAATTGGAATTTCTTGAAGACGTGCAGCTAAGCTGCATGGAATACGGACACGGCGGATTATGGAATACTAAATGCGATCACAAAGATGTTATATCGGTTGATATGGGTTGATGTTATCCCGGACCTTTTCTTGGATACGGAGAATGTTTTGAGTATTTCAAAAGATGTGGACATCCAACACACGAGATTACCAGAGTTGAGATAAATGGACCCCTACTAGATTTTGACTTAACTGGATTTGATAAAATTATGTCACTTGAGTTCATTTGGAATCTTCATCCTATTGTTTATGTTTGGTTTGGAAGACATTTGTAAGAAAAAATGTTCGGTTCTAATAGTTTTAGTTAGATATATGATTGATACGGGAATTTTGGTGTCATCGACATTCTGTGAAGCAATTATATCATATCGTCCGCAGAAACAAGTTTGGTTACCACAGCAGAAGAAATACTCCGATAATGAAAATCCTGATATAACTAATTGTTGAAAATAAACTCGCAAAGGATCTCGGCAGAAAAATAATTGGTAAATTTACCCAAGGTGGATCGTATGATCACAAATGACATTGTTGTATACGATTCATTGATGATGCTGAACTCCATTTTATAATTGCCAATGCAATCGAAAGAAACATTTTTTTTTTGTTTATACCGAGAAAATACTTACTTATCTGATGGAAATAAATTAGGTGAGCTACACTGATGGTGAATCACCGTAGTTTACTCATTTAAGATCTTCAATGCTTGTGTATGTTTCAATAAATTTATTATTGATGATAAACAGATTTCCTGATACCGCGGTTAGAGTCGCAACATATTCATTTTATATCAATAACAAATACACAGAATTGCTGAAACAGTTACAAATTTCCAATGACACTGATTGGGGATCGTGGAGAATAAAACGAGAACAAATTCTTGATTATTCTGATTCAGCCGATTAAAGACCAGAGGGATTATTTTTTAAACAACAACCGTTTATCAGAATTATCATCGGCTACATCTGTGTTTGATCGTGTAACCCGTCATAAGACTGTTTATCTCAACGGGTGCGGTGGTTCTGGTAAAAAAATAAAAAAAAAAAACACGCACGATTGCATTATTTCGAGGATTAAGTTAATCCGCCGATATGATTGTTTTGACACCCATATATAGACTTGCAGGAGAAATGAACGAACGTGGAGTTAATTAGTGTACATGTCACAGTTTCTTTCCATGGAAGGTGAGATATGTATTCCTAAGATTATTATTTGGAAGGAGATCTGTACGGTATCGTTGGAGGTATTTAAAATATTTCTCGATTCGTTGTTAACGAGAACTACTGCGATTATCAGGTGTGGTGATCATGGTCAACCGCCACCTTTTGTTGGATCATCTCCACACTAACGGCTGAACAAGTTCGTAGATTATTATGAGGAGATAACTGATGATCATAGACCTATTGATGAACCACTGAAAGAATTTAAAAGATTGATCAGACTGCAGCGAGATAGAATTCAGTGTAAGACAATGTGTGAAATAATTTCAGAAACTCCGATGAATGATTTTTTGAATTTATGGAAGCCCACTGATTTGATAGTCGCAAGTCGGAAGATAGTTCGTGATACACTTCAGGAGAAATTATTTTTGTTACATAAGGAAATATTGTCGGATTTGCCTTTTCCTCTTTTCTACCGCCCAGAAGATACACGAAAACAGAATATAAAAGTTGATGTTCCAGGAGCGAATGAGAAACAAAAACTCGTTCTTAATGATATTGTTGTTGTTGATGTTAGTGCAGTTGAAAACGCGTTAACGATGAATAAAACTCCGTGGATGTTAGGGTACGCTATGACGATTCACTCGTCACAGGGATTAACTATTTCTGATACAAATATCTGGATTGTCGATGATCGGATCGAATGGTTAAATTTAGTTTATCTAGCGGTTTCGAGACTCAGAAGAATATCTCAGCTGAAGAGAGTTTAGTAGATCACGTGATGACCGAGGAAATAACTGATATAAACATTAAAGATGTTGTCAAGAAAGAAAAAAAAAATGGTTATCAGCAATCTGACAAAACAAATAAACGTGATTTTGATCTCGATATTGATTGTATCCTGACACTGAAACAAAAACAGAATAATCATTGTGCAAGTTGTAACACAATGATGTCATGGCAGTATTCGAATAAAAATCCAAAACAATTCACAGTGGATAGAATTAATAGTAATCTCGGTCACACACGTGAAAATGTGATATTGACCTGTCTTGAGTGTAATCGACGTAGGGGTGCTAGTGTTTTGCATTTACAGAAGTGAACGCGGTGGTAATTGTGTATCTTCAGGAATTACTTGCAACTGTTCGCGTACAAATCCAAGCTGAATAGCAGTTAAATTTAGTCTGTATATTGCAGGTCCACCAGTGGATCATACCGCTCTGGAAATGTTATGTGTGGTCACACTCCAAATGTGATCAGTTGCTATTTTGTTTGCCCCGTTCAAGTTCACTGGGTTCATATAAATATCTTACAGTCACATCACCCAGTACTGGTTCTTTTGAGGAAGAATCATGTCATTGTATTGGTACATGCTTTGTTGTGATCGCGCTGATGTGTTACAGAAGTCGCACGAGTAATTTCATTATTTAACGCAGTTATCACATTTGGTAATCTTGCAATGCATTCACGAGATCTTTTATCCCCGGACTTAAGGTCAGTGGATATTTCCTTTGCATTTTGATATCCAAATAATCTCTCAGCATGTGTTCGATTAAATCGTTCAACGATTGCTTGATCTAGATGAATTGCGGCATGCCCTCGTCTGATTTTGACATCATGTTTTTTAATCAGAGATGATACATCACCAATACATTCTTTGCCAGGATGAACCTGTAGTAGTTGTGGCCATCGTACACTCAGCGTTGATAAATTCGTTGAAAAACAGATGCAACTTCAGCTGCTGTTTTAGTTGATACCTGTTCAGCTTCTTTATATCTACTTGCAAAGTCAACGATAGTTAACGCGTATTTGTATGTGCATGATTGGCGTCTACGTGTTTTAATAATATCATGTGAGGAAAACAAATATCTGCTTGCTGAACTTCATTGGGAGTACTGACATCAAAATGTGCGTACTGAATCATTTTAGGTGATGGTAGATAATTTGCTCTATTGCCTGTCTTGCTAACCAATTCACATCGACAGAACATGCTACATCTGCTGCATCAGCAAGTTTACCAATCGCTGTTTTACCCCTCCAATATCCTCTTGGGCTATACTAAATCGATTTTATTATAATACTTTTATAGGATTAATTACCGGCCCCTAGCACTAATTTAATTTTATTGCAGATTTTACTAGGAAGAGATTTATTTTTTTTATGGAATTTAACAAGTGAATCAACTTCACATCTGCAATATGTATTTGTTGTAAATCTTTATTTGTATACGCAACATCATGAATGCAGCACGCTTGATCAATCGCATTTATTGGGTACTCTCCTGGTCCTGGTTGGTCTCGTTCGTCAAGTCGGATATCAAGTCGGGTTCCAGGACCACAATA